>CM024754.1:82372434-82646978 GCA_014218235.1 Colocasia esculenta | reverse complement strand
ACGCATCCGTGTAGATAGCAAAACCCTCTACAACGCTCGGTAAGACTACCATCCGGGCTGTCGTGAGCTTAGTCTTCAATAATCGAAACTACTCTCACACCTTCGGACCAAACAAACTTCACTCCCTTTCTGGTAAGCTGAGTCAAAGGGGGCGGCGATGGATGAAAATCCCTCAATAAATTGCCGATAGTAACCAGCTAACCAATAAAACTACGAATCTCCGAAGGGGTCTTGGGATCTCCCAATCCATAACTGCCTGGACCTTTGCTGGATCCACTGCAACACCAGCACCAGAGATAACCTGCCCGAGGAAATGAACCTCGCGCAACCAGAAATCACATTTGGAACTTAGCGTACAGCTTGTGCTCACGAAGAACCTCTACACTACCCTCAAATGCTGATGGTGTGTGGCCTCGTCCGGAGAGTAGACCAGCACATCATCAATAAACACTACACAAAGCTATCTAGATAAGGCCTAAACACCTTTCATGAAATTCATGAACGCTGCAGGGGCATTGGTCAATCCAAAGGAAGACCAAAATTCATAATGTCCATAACGGGTTCTAAACGCCGTCTTGGACACATCCTCACTCCGAATCCTCAACTGATGATAACCAGATCGCAAGTCAATCTTAGAAAAGACTGATGCATCTCGCTTGATCAAACAAATCATCAATACGAGGTAAGGATATCTGTTCTTCACAGTCACTTGGTTCACTTCCTGTAATCAATGCATAACCTAAGTGACCCGTCTTTCTTCTTGACAATAATACAGGTGCGCCCCAAGGGGAAACACTCGGCGAATAAATCCCTTATCAAGCACTCTTGCAACTGCCTCCTCAACTCGGCTACTACTCCGCAGGTGCCATCCGATATGGAGCCCTCGAGATAGGAGAGGTGCCCGGAAGCAACTCTATGGTAAACTCTATCTCTCTATCGGTGGCAAACCAACAAATCATCAGGAAAGACGTCTGTAATCTTGCACCACCTCATCTCTGCAAGAGTAGGTACTCATCAGCCTCTGGCACTATACACGCTGACAAGAAAACGTCACAACCCTTGTTTACCATGCGCATCGCCTTCATGGCAGATGACCATCTTTCCCGCCAAGTTCCTTGGCAAGGGGTGAGAGAACTCATCCTCACCAGGAATGCGGAAAACAATCCTCTTCCGGCGACAATCCACTAACGCATAGTGCTCCTCTAGCCAATCCAGACCAAGAATAGCATCATAGTCCTTCATCTTTAGCAAGAAGAAACACCCATCTAGGACTCTATCCTCAATGCACACAGGTAACGACGAAATGCACTTCCTAGTCGATTCCGTACCCGCAGGGGTGTGCACAGACAAAGGGACCTCTAAATCCTCAGACTCTATGCCTGACTCTAGGGCGAACTTCCTAGCGAACTGCTCGGAAATGAACGAGTGAGTAGCACTCGTATCAAACAAAACCCGAGCGTGCATACCTAGAAGTAAACCGTACCTTCGGTGACATGCTCCGCCTGCTCGGCGTCCTCGCGTGCTAAAGCAAACACTTGAGCTGGGGCTCGAGGCCTTCCTGGTCTTCCTGTAGCTGGCGTTGCTGCTGCTACTGCTGTTGGGGCTGGCGCTCCGCACTGGACTCCCTGCTGAAGTCTTGGGCAATCCTTGATCTTGTGGTCGCTGCTTCCGCACTTCAAGCACTTCCCGTAATCATCCCCATTCGGTACCACATGTGTCTTCTCATGTGGGGACACTCTTTCTTCTTCACACCATGGGAACGTACAGAGGGTACCTGAGAACTACCGACTGCCACTGATCGCTGCTGCTGCGTCTGGTACACCGCTTTCTTCTTGTCTTGCCGTTGGAATGTCGATGCTGGCCTCTTCTGCGAAGCTTTCTTTTCTTACAGGTATTGCTCCATCTCTCCCTCCTGCCTACAAGCAGCACTAAGGGCCTCGTCCAACGTGCGGTGGTTAAAGCCACGAGTTCTCGTCCGCAGTGATGGCTTGAGTCCCATCACGAACTTCTTTGTCTTCCTGCACTCATCTGCCACGATATGAGGTGCATACTTAGAGAGTTTAGAAAATCTTGCCTTATACTCTAGTACGGTCATGGAGCCTTGAGCCAAAGAGAGGAACTCCTGCTCCATCCGATCTTGAATATGCTCGGGGACGAACTTGGCCCTAAAGAGCCTCACGAACTCGTCCCAAGCAACATCAATAGCTCCGTTCTCAAACCGGGTACGCAGCAATGAAGCCCACCATACATCAGCTCTTTCCTGCAGTACACCGCTCATAAGCCCATCTAAACAAATCTAACTTAACAAAACATACAAGAATAAAACTAAAGCATACATGTAGCATGTAGGTGGCTAATGTGACCTATCCTCATCTGCACCCTGATGGCTCGGAAGATCTGTCCTATCTCCCTCATCAGCTTTCAGCCAACAATGGGTCGCTCTCCCCCTTAAAAGAGGGTGGCAGCATCCTCTTGAATCTTCCAGGGTAGAAGGTCCACCATGGTCCTGAGCTGGTACCTGAGCCTGCTACAGTACACAGCAAGCAATACACAATCAACATAATATCGCACAATCAAATAAAACAGATAATAATTCATTTTATTAGTCTAACCTGAGCCTCCAACTGTGCCTGGAGTGCTGCCTGGGTATGAGCCTGCGTCTCCATGGCTTGCACTAGACCTTGCATGAATACTCCATAATCCACAGGCGGCGGTGGGGGAAGTACAGGACCTTGCGATGCCGGGGCCTACTGCTCCGCCTGCTCGTCACGTCTCGGCCCGTCCTCACGGGCCGGCGCTCCGCCACGCCTACCTCTCGAAGCCATGGCTGTAACAAATTTCAGCCACCATTAGTGCTAGGTTACTAAGTTTTCTAACCATTTTCTTATATATTTTCCACTTGTTATTAGTGATATCTACACATGTGGACATTCCTATGTAGACATAGCATGTAATGGGGATGATGACTTATGTATATTCATGTGCAATCTCAACCGGTTTCTCTGATACCAATCTCTGTAGCGAACCTCATTATATCGGTACGGTTATACCAACCCACGTCGATACAGTGAACGTTGCCACAGTGGGACATTTACCCAACAATAACATTCAGCTGAGATAGACGTGAATATAAGAACAGAGTAGCGGAAGTAAAAGAACCACTGTCTTCATTTCATTCATCATCCACATTTAACATACATGATTCGATAACATTTAAGAACTAAAAGTCCACATAATTAACTTGCTGAAAATCAAATACATAATTGTCCACACTTAAACATTTTTCCATGATAATGCTAGTACAATGTTGCAATTACATACTTTGAAATCAAATTATATCGCAAAGTACACCGACGATCTAATCTCCACGCTCAGAGTCGGTCTCCACTGCCTCCTCCACAAGTGTATCGTCACCAACTACACCTGTACGCCGAAGCAAGTAATGAGTCTAAAAGACTCAGCAAATAACTCTACACATACCATACATGTGCACGTCATAGCAGGTTTTACATACACATTTACAAGATACGATGTATGACATGCTTAACATTGAAAGTCAACACCCTATTATGATGCCTCACCAAATTAACACATGGTTCATGCTTTCAGATTTTTTTTCCACAATGAAACTTCCTATCACATGCTCTCTACTCATTCCAATACCTGAAAGGTCTATTTTCATTAAACTAATCATGAAAGCAAGTTTAGCATGGTTTAAATGCATATGTGAAAAGAATACACTTAGCATGAATTTCTATACATTCCTATACATGCTCATGACTATTTTGTCCTCTTTAAGCTGCTGGTTTTTACATAGACTAGGAAGTGTAACCCAACACATGAGAGCTACTTAATCAATTTAAGTCACGACATGAAGGCAAACAAGCATGGGATTACTTACACACCACTAAGAATCATTCTAACATGGATTCTAGGCAATTTGCACATGTAAAGCATGATTATAAGCACATTTAGTTTTTGTTTAACGTGATTTCAGATTACTACAACATATCACAAATTCACAACCCTCACGTTTGGTTTCACATGTTTACACAATTTCTCATTCACATAATTTACACTTTACACATGCACATTTACACATTGTTCACATCCACAGTTTTACACATGAACACATACACATTTTCACATTCACATTTAGTGCCGTGGACACATAGTCCAAACCACCAGAGAAGGACACATCACATCACATACACATAGACATCACCTAGGCAATACAGTGAGACTCTTGGACTGCGCAGAATGGGAGAACAAGTCTCCACCCTAACAGTGGTACTTGTCCACTCCAGGATTTCATCCTAATGCCCTTAGGACACAACACATGAACCTTCTCAGGGGGACTTTTCCTGATACGGTTCACTGCCCTCTGTGAAGCAGTGTCACACTGGCACAATTACATATTTACCGATTTTTAACACATATCTTTACACATGTCACTTGCCTCTCATTCATTTTCTCACTCACACAAGGGCTATATTTTCCTAACATGATTCTACAGTTAACAGGGACTACATGCTCAGAAATTTGCATGAATCAGATCACACACACACGTCACATTATTCCCAAATAGCATGCATTTTTTTTTTTACAGTTCTCGCATGAAAAAATTCATATTTCACTATATAGTTGTCCAAACGACTTGAAAATTCTCAGGTTTATGATTCCACATAAAAATTTCAGCTTTTTCTGACTCAAAAGAAGTTACAGAAAATTTAACATCAATCTCACATTACTATTCATAATGCAAATTAACATGGGGTTGGAACATATTCACAAATTTAACAGCTCACTGTCTGCACCTAGCATGCACAGGGTCACAAATTTATTCCCAAATTTACTGAGTAACACACAATTTACTAGAAATTTAACATGACCTACGCATGATTTCTATCTCCCCAAAACAGAAATTTCAATAACCATACAAGCATGGGGAAAAATGTCAGAAAATCAGAGCACAGACAGGATCATACATACATGGTCTAACAAATTTGGGCAACAAAACTTTGCCACGGATCATTAGGATCATGGTGAATCTACATTGCCATTCTTTTCGCATACACAATTAGATAGACGAATAAAACTCAACCACCCACAAAATAAATGTTCATTCATTCTCCCATTCATCAGATTAGCTAGTATACATAGCATATAAGAGTTACATATATCCTCATCGCAAAACACGTCGAATTTATCATATAGAAGGGCAGTTAATGGGTCTGTCCTGATAAACTTAACGGCATGCTTGGGCCGTTAATGGGTCTTAACGCAACATCGTTGGCGTTAATGAAGATCTTGGCGGCAAGTGATGTTGCCGTTAAGTTCAAGTCTGTGCAAAACACAGACCCGAGCTCCAAAAACAAGGGAATTTGGGGGGATCCAGGACATGAGGAAAATATGCAAAATTAGCAAAACCATCCTAGACATCTACATGGACGAAGGTGAGGGTTACTTGCCTCTGAAAAACACTCAAAAGGGATCTAAAATGGCGGTGAAGCTCTCCTTGGGCAGTCCCAAGAAGCCTCAAAGACACCTTCCTCCGGGGTTCTTGACTGATGTAGACACCAAAGAGAGATGGGGAAGCCTTCCTGATGCTCCAGCTATCTCCCAGTCGTTGAAGATGGCCAGATGAAGCTCCAAATTCCCGGATCTAGGCTTGCAAAGTTAGGTCCTTCTCACAGAAACTAGGGGTTGTCTTCTTCTCCTTCCTCTCCTCTGCAAGGAGAGCCAAGAGAGGGCTGAGGGTTGCAAAAGGGCTTGTATATAGAGGAGAGGAAGCTCTCCTCTCCGCAGGTCAGACAATAAGGCTTTTAGACCGTTGGGGACAGCTCCCCATGGGTGAGCAAGCTTGCTCCCGGAAATCTGGCTCTGCAACGCATGCAAGTCAGAGAAATTGGCGTCCACATCGCTGGACGCTGGGGTAGTGTTGGCGTCCATATGGTTGACGCCGACACAACATCGACGTCTATTGATATTGACGCCAAGCTGGCCTTCGGCCAGAACTCTAAAACATGCAGAAACCATGCACATCTTATACCTATATATGTGCCATATGTATACGTTATCATGTACACACTACCATCATACCATTCATACATTATTTACAACTAATTATACACATGCATACATAAGTATACCAACTAGTACTTACGTAGATATTTACATACGTACATACACAACATGAATTATTTACATGCAATAAAATAATGCAATAAAATTCGAGGGCCTTACAAGCAGCATCTTGGCATGGTTGAGTTTGCCTACAACAATAGTTATCACACGAGCATTGGCATGGCACCTTATGAGGCTCTTTAACGGAAGACCTTGCAGGACTCCGTTGAATTGGCATGAAGTGGGTGAAAGGCAGGTAATGGGACCGGAATTAGTGCAGCAATGTGCGGAAATGGTGAAATTCATTAAGGAGAAGCTTCAGACGGCGCAAAGCAGGCAAAAGAGTTATGCAGATAATCGGCGTAGGCCCCTACAGTTTGAGGTGGGAGACTATGTGTTCTTGAGAGTCTCTCCAACAAAAGGTGTGTTAAGATTCAACAAAAGAGGCAAGCTAAGTCCTAGGTTTGTTGGTCCATTTCAGATTTTGGAAAGGATCGGGGAAACAACTTACAGGTTGGAGCTTCCAGCAGATTTCATGGAAGCCCATGATGTGTTTCACGTTTCCATGTTAAGGAGGTACATCTAAGATCCTTCTCAGATTGTCAGTTACACTCGAGATGACTTGATGCCAGATATTTCCATGCCAGAATACCCAGTTATGATCACAGGCAGAAGGACACAGAAATGAAGGAATAAAGACATTGAGTTGGTAAAAATCTGATGGCAAAACAGGCAGGGTGGTGAGGATACTTGGGAGTTGGCCGATGAAATGTTCAAGACGTATCCATACTTGTTTGAGTAAGCATTATTTTTTTTAGGTGATAGTTGCTTATTTGTAAAATTTTATATATATTGCTTCTTTTAATTTCGAGGATGAAATTCATTTTAGGTGATAGTAATGTAATATCCGTGTGTTCGGATCATGGTTTACTGGGTTTGGAGGCCAGGGTGTGGCTATTGTTAGACCATGGAAGTCTATATGCATTTTTATAGGTTTTCTAGGTTAGGTGGGCATGTTGAGGGCTTGGGCATTCCAGCCCAAAGCAGGCTCTGGCGGGCTCATTGAGAATGAGTCCAAAATAGAGGACGCAATTCTCTTTGAGTAACGCGTCCACTTAGGATGACGCGATAAGAGGAGATCGTGTCCACCGAAGTCAACGCGTCTCCGCACCGCTTTTGCATGGGCGTCACTGCATGCGCGCCGCGTGGCGCATGCATGAGCGCCAGC
This sequence comes from Colocasia esculenta, assembly GCA_014218235.1. Classification (NCBI taxonomy): domain Eukaryota; kingdom Viridiplantae; phylum Streptophyta; class Magnoliopsida; order Alismatales; family Araceae; genus Colocasia; species Colocasia esculenta. The sequence goes on along the minus strand of CM024754.1, from coordinate 82,639,624 downwards.
TTTTAAATGCGGCAGAAAGGTCGAACGCATTTCTAAACGCGATGTGAAGACCCGACGAGATTCAGTCATGTTGTGTTAAATGTATTCTCCCCTGGCCGAACAGTGAAATGACACTGCTCGACCTAGGGGAGAAACTGCTGCACCTTTGAAGGGAAGCTAGGTGATTTTGGGAGTTTCAGTGTCCGTTCGGTGTGATTCCGGCGCGAGGACGAGCTTCGGAGCGTGAGGAATCTTGTGGTGGCGTCGGAATTGTGTTTCCTTCATTGGTAGGGGACTTCTACCACGTTGTTTGCATGAATGAGCTGTGTGATTGTGGGAGAATGGGATTATACATGTTGGGTGAGGGGTTAAGCATGTTAGAAAGCATGTGTAGGTTCCCTTTTGAACTGTTATACCCTATATAGCATGCTTACATGGTTATGTGTGGTGTTTTCTGGAAGGATTTCAAGGTTTGTTCCTCAACTTTGAGGGGCGTCCAGTACAGTAGACGCGTTCATGTGAACGCGTCGCTGATGGCCGACGCAATTCAGAGTTGAATAGTGGCAGGTATGTTGGACGCGTTTCAGTCTCATGAAGATGTCCTCTGTGTTGGACGTGTTTTGGAAGGTGGCCACCCGAGCTCTAGGAGCTCTTGGCCAGTCTGCCTGGTTTCTGTCCTATGTTGCTTGGGTTGTGTTCCCAAGACAATGTGGGGACTATTTGGGTTATGTTGACCCATGTTATGATCGGTATTGAACTATTTTGTGTGGAACTGTGTGCACGGCACGTTGGTGTCATGCCTTCTGTAGTAGCCTCTCTAGTCGGTTACCCTAGCACTGGGTGCTCAGGGCTTGTCCCGGTACGGGAGTACCGTCGAGGTTTGTGTCGTCTTCCTGGACACCCTCACTCCTGAGTTGAGTTGTGACTCGAGAAAGAGACAAGTGGACACAGTGGATAGCGGCTTATGTTTGTGAGTGTGCGGCCGTTTGTAGCATGCTCTTGGTTGGGGGATGGACACCAGTAGACGTACTGGTCCCCAGCTAGTCCAGTTTCCAGTGCCTCACTTTAGGGTTCTCGGCAGGAGTCCCTAAAGGTGTCAGGCCTGAGCCTGCGGCAGTGTAGTCTGCAGGTATGGTGTTGGTTTGTCCCCACGGTTCTTGACTTGTTGAGGTGGAGAGGCAGCTGGACCTTTCGTCCGTGGCTGCGAGGCTGAGAGGTGTACTTGTGTTGTTTGTCCGGGTTTGTGGCTGGTGTCACGAACCAGTTCTCGTGACTCGTGTGTGGCATGCCCTTCCGTAACATGTACACGCGTACATGGTTTGCCGGTTACTTACTTTCAATTGTAGCATCCTGTGTAGGAGTTTATATTTTTGTAAATGCTTTACAGCTTAAATATAAACTGTGTTTCACGACTTTGGGGAAGTTACCCTACTGAGCCAATGACTTGCGAGGCTCACCCCTTCTTCTTCCAGGTTAAGGTGAGCAGGAGGATTCACGACCCTCCTCGAGTTTCGGTCAGCATCGTAGTGGAGTCGGGCCCTCGCCACCAGCAGAGTAATGCTTTTATTTGTGGAGCCTTAGTGGTTTGTCCCGGGCTGTTGTACTTGTTAATGACTATATATGGAACTGAATATGTACATTTCATGTGAATATATGTGAGAAATGAAAGTCATACATGTGTTCAACTTGTTCATTTATATTTTCACGGACATGTGTGAATGATATCCCTTGCGAGGCTTCGGCCCGGTCGCGGGAGGCAGTGTCGTATCGGGTACGTTAATGGGTTAACGGGCCTGAACGGTGTGGACCAGTATAGTTGGTGACTCCGCAATGTTTCTAGCACGATCCTCAGATGCTTCTTGTGCTCCTCCTCCGAAGTCGAGTAGACCAAAATGTCATCTACAATGATGACCACAAAACCTGTCTAGGTACTCACTGAACACCCTATGCATTAAATCCATAAAAGTTGCAGGTGTGTTCGTGAGCCCAAATGGCATCTCGATGAACTCAAAGTGACCGTACCTCGAACAGAAAGCTGTCATGCCAATATCTGACTCTCTGATCCTCAACTATTAGTAGCCTGATCTCAAGTCAATCTTCGAGAACAATCTGGCTGACTGCAACTGATCAAACAAGTCATCGATCATTGGCAATGGATACTTGTTCTTCATTGTTACTTGGTTCAGCTGCCTATAATCGATGCACAACCTCAAGCTTCCATCCTTCTTCCTCACGAACAACACTGGTGCTCCCCACGGCGAATGACTCAGATGGATGAAACCTAGCTCAAGCAACTCCTACAACTGGCACTTCAACTCGTGCAACTCAGTCGGAGCCATCCGGTAAGGTGCCTTAGACAAAGGCATCGTACCAGGTAAAAGCTCAATGGAGAACTCTAACCCAGGTAGATCCTCCGGAAAAACATCAAAGAACTCACAAAGAACAGGCACATCAGAAGCCGACGACCCGTTAGGTTCCAAGGAACAAACAAGAAGCAAGATATGCTACACAGCCATTGCAGATCAAACGACGAGCTCTATAGAAGGAAATAAAAGGTCGATGGGTAGCCCAGATACCTCAGAAGCAGAGAACAGGCGCTCCAGGTATCTCAAACCGGACTGTCTTCCATTGACAATCCACCACAGCTGAGTGAGCCTCCAACCAGTCCATGCCCAGGATGACGTCAAAGTCACAAAGCTGCAACGCGTACAACCTGGCCGATAAGTGGTGTCCCTAGACCTCAACTGTGACGCCCTTCAGGTAACCGAAAGAATGCATGTAATCACCGAATGGGAGATCGACCATCACATGACACTACCTCTCAGGGGTGTGACGAACCAGAGACTCGTAAAACTCCTCAAAAGTAAATAAAGGGAAAGCCCGGGATCAACCAAAACACGAGCAGCTCTACCAAGGATAGGCAAAGTACCTATAACCAGGTTCGACGCCTCGGCTGACTCCCTAGTAAGAGCCATCACACGACCACGGCCACGCCCACGCTGCGGCGCCTACTGGGGCTGCTACTGCTGCGGCGGCTGCTGGTGCTGCGGAAACTACTGCTGCTACTGGTATGGCTGGAACTACTGAGGCTACTGATGCTGCTGAAATTGCTTAGAATGCAAATGATACTACCCCTACTGCTGCTGACGAGGTGCCTGTTGCTGGGGAGGGAACTGGTACTGCGGTAGCTACTATGTGTACTGCACTAGCTGCTACGGCTGCTGGGCTTGCCCCATCGGGCAATCCCTCCTGAAGTGGCCTGGCAAACCACAAGTGTAACAGACTGCCTCCTGCCTGCCCTGCTCAGCTCCCTACTGGACTGACTGCTCCGCAAACCTCGACTGACGCTTCTACTGCCGACTTCATAACACCCCGCGAGTAGTCATCTACCTGAACTTCGAGCACAGACCGGAAACTGCCCAATTGCCGAGCCCGAAAGAAGAAGAAGTCGCACTACCACGACTACTACGGGACATGGTACGATGATAGCCCACGAATGCGTCGTTAAACACGTGACTAACAATCTCAAAATTATCATCTACACTAACGATTTAACAATAGTTAAGTGGTGAGAGCTGAGTCGAATCCACGGGAAAAAGATTTTAGAGTTGAAAACCTGAGTTTTTAGTTAAGAAAATAATGTGGTGAGAATAAACTAAGTTGCACAAAATAAACCTAAACTAAAGAGGGTGGTTGAGACAGAGATAAACAGTAGAGTAGAGAGAGACGCAAGAGAAAGTAATCATTTAATCACACTTACCTAATCCAAATTAAACAAACTGTAAGAAAATGATAGAGAGATGGACAGAAGAGAGAGAGTGAGGGAGGAGGAATAATTAAAAACCAAAACTACATTATTTAAATAAATATAACTGTTTAACACAATGTAGAAATAAACTAAACTAACTGGAGGGGTGAGAGGAGAGAGAAATAGATAAAGAGAGAGAGGAGAGAGAGCGAATAGAGGAGAGAGAGGGGATAGAGGAAGAGAGAGGAGCCGAGAGGAGAGAGGAGAGAGAGGAGAGGGGGAGAGGAGGGAGAGAGAGAGAGAGAGAGCGCGCGAGAGGAGGAAAGAGAAGAGAGGAAGAGAGAAAGAGAGAAACGAGAGAGAGAGAGAGAGAGAGAGGAGAGAGCGATGAGAGAGAGAGAGGAGATGAGAGGAGAGGAGAGAGAGAGCAGCGGCGGCCCTCTCTACGTGCATGCATGCACGTAGAGAAGGGAGAGGGGCGGCGTGGAGGGCTCGCGCAGGCAGTGGCTGGCGCGAAGGGCGCGGGCGTCAGGCGGGCGGCGGTGCAGCAGGCGGGGCAGGGGCGCGGGCGTCAGGCGGGCGGTGGTGCAGCAGCGGGGCAGGCGCGCAGGGGCGCGGGGTCCAGGCGAGCGGCGGGGTGCAGCAGGCTGCTCTTGCTGCTTCTGAGCGAGAGAGAGACCGGGGGAGGGGAGGAGAAGGGGAAGAAGAGAAGAAAGAAGAGAGAAAGAGAAAGAGGAGGAAAGAGAGATCGGGGAAGGAGAGAGGGGGGAGAGAAGAGGGAAAGAATCATAGCAAGAGAGAGAGGGGAGAGGTTTATAAAGTGGTAGAGAAAGAGAGGAAGGGGGAGAGAGAAAAGGAAAGAGAGATTTTTGGAAAATAGGGAGAAGATTTTTAAAAGTGAGAAAGTGTTTAAAAAATAGAGGAGGAATATTTTAATAGAATCTCTCTTTTATTTTCTCTTGCTTCACTCCAATCCATTAGCCCATTTGACACTTTATTTCTTGGCCCATTAATCCTGCAAATACAACACAATAGAGATTTAATCAATTATCATTTTTTGTAATAAAGTGACAATGAATTGTGTGAAATTAAGGACCATAAGATAATAAAATAACATGATTATCATCAATAACAACACAATTATCACACCCCCCAACTTACTCATTGCTAGTCCCTTAGCAATGCACACAAGTGAATAATTGAGACTAACAAGAGTTCAAAATATCATACTTCATGACAAGAAAGTAAGAATGAGAATGCTTGATCATAAGTATTTCAAGTTCCAGTCGAGAGTGTCACAGGCAAATATGTCAGTTCATGTCATTAGACAGTTCCTCAAGATACACACAAAATTCCATGACTTTTTGTTCAATGTTTGAGCATCAATAACAGGATGCATGGGCTTTTTACTTATCACTGAGGGATGGTATCAACTCTACACTCCTTAAATTCGATCCTCGAATTACAGGTAGCTTTCACTCTGCCTAATTCTCTTTTTCATGCTCGTTTTTTTTTTCTTTCATTTACATGGTGCTGCACTTCCCTTCACCGTTTGACGCGAGCCTCAACTCTTACCTTAGGAGCCACAGGCCCGGTTACTAAGATCAGGGGCATTTTCCATGTTTCTTTTTTTTCTTTTTTCACTACTACACACATTTTCACATTTATTTGTAGGCAGGTAGCTTTTTCCCCACGATTGGTCGTCAATAGGAGTGTAGAATATCAATCAATCAACCTGAATGTTAGGTAAAACTCTCATCATCCATTTGAATAGCTCCTAATAATACTTTTCTATGTTGATGAAATTTCAAATGTATTTGAGGAAGATGCTAAAAACATAACTAGTTAACTCACCCTTCAACTCACCACCTTCACAAGTACACACTATGAGTCAAGCTAGAAAAAAAAAAATTTCTTGCATGAAATATGAAGCATGAAGCACAATGTTAGGGACAAAAATTTGAAATACAATTTGTCTCTCCCCCAACTTAAATGACATTGTCCTCAATGGCATAAAAGTAATGACAATAGAATAAAGCCAATGTAAGTTAAGAAAGGAGAGATGCAAACTGATGATCACATGCGGGTGGTTGCACACTAGCTTCATCAAAGGATAGTGGCCAGCAAACACCTAAGACACAAAATAAAAATGAAATCAATAGAAATCAATTTTCCTAAAAATATTGGGTTGCCTCCCAACAAGCGCTAAGTTTAATGTCTTCAGCCAGACACATGGGGGTAACAGGGTCACGTAACACCACCAATCAATTGACGCCAAATTTTTTCTTTGTAAGGCATCACCAGCCATGGGGGGTCAAGTGGTCCAAATGTACCTGCAGATCAGTAAATGATAGAGAAATTGAGGCATTCAGATCATATCTTCAATTAAGAAAATTTCATTTGTACACTTAAGATCTTTATATGTGTTGAACACATCAATGCGGACTTTATTATTTCACCATTTTCACCCACAACTTCCATTTTCAGATCCTCTTTCATGATATTGAGGTCAGATTGAGTTGAATGCTCAGAGGATTGCTTGAATTCCACAGGCTGACTTGTGTTAAAAATAGTAGCATGATCAGGAATGAAATGGATATGACTTTCAACACAAGGATGCTTAAAAGGTTCAAGTGCAGTTGACCAATCAGCTAGTGGTAGCATGTCCATGAATATGTTGGATTTGTCAAGTTCATGGAGAGGTAAGAATTCTATGTCTTTTTCAACATCAAGAGAGACCCAATCAATGTGGACTTCAGGCAAAATTTCTTGTTCTTCTCTTACCCAAGAAGAATGATTGATGATTACACCCAGCTCTTTCTCCACACTCACCTCTTCTTTGTCACCCAATTGAAATAATGTCACATCAAACTTGGACCCAACATCTAGATGACACTCTTCCTTCTCTCCCCCTAACTTGAATTCAACTAATTCATTAGAGCTTTCCTCAAATATGACATTATGGATGGAGTCTTCTTGATGGTCAGTTTCAAGTTGGGCCAAGACAATGGATTGATTTTCAGTGGCACCATCTCCTCTTGATTTGACTCATTAATATTATCTCTCATTTTACAAGTGGGCGTGTCCACAATCATGTTGGACTGAGGAGTTGTGGATGGAATTTGAGAGTCAAATTGTTGGTCACAATCAAGATAATGATGTGCATGATTGTCAATGGGTTGGCATGATGACTGACTATCTTGCCTCCTTCTGATTTCCATCAGTTGAGTAATCAAGAGGTCAGTTTTGACAAAGGATTGCTCCAATTCTTGTTGTTGGTGGGCGAAGGTTTGCTCAAAGACTTTTTGATTATCATGGAATTTTTGCATAAATTGCCCAAATTGATCATCAACTAGGCCTGATTGTGGGGGAGAAGTATAAGTGGACTGTGGATATACATGTCCCTCATGATGGCTTTTGTCATGAATGTCAATTTGGCATTGGGCCCAATGTTGAAAGTTGTGGATAGGTAGATTTTGGGCTTGGGCCAGAATAGGTTGATCTCTAAGTGTTAAATGTGGCATTACTTCTCCAAGTGGTTGGAACGGTGTGCCTTCAGGAGCATTTGTTAAGCACACAGGTAGATCAATGCCAAAATTTTTTGATCAAACCATGATATGATTTCGGCACCTAGAAAGGGTCCTTGAATTTCCCTTGAGGATCTTGATAGAGTAAACGCAATTTTTCAGGGGAGACACCTTGGTCAACTTTTGAGTAAGGAGTGGGTGTGGATAACACTTGAAAGGTTTGGGTCTGTTCTTGGGTTGAGGGAGGTGATGAGATGTAAAATGGGTCAACATATTTCTGCCACCCTGAATCATACATGTGATCTTTAATTGGGTGACCATGAATCAGATGGGCTTGAGTCCATTTGGAGCCATTGGACTGGTAAGTAGAGGTTAATGGATAAAGTGGGTGAGGTTGAAAGTGCATATCATAGTGGGCTGATCCAATTTGTCCAATTGAAGTGCCAATTTCATAGCCATGATTGTCAACCCACATAAATCTCTCTTGTTTTTTTTTGTTTTTTTTTGTGTTTTGAAATATCTGATTTTTTTTTATTTCAAATAAGTTAGCAAATAATTACTCCTATGACACCTATGGTTCCCTAGGACATAAACATTTGATTTCTCACTAATCAACTGCGGCCTAACTCAAATCCACTCTCGAGCTCGTTAACTGGCCAGGTAAGAGGTGGGAAAGTGGGAGGTTCCCCCTGCTCTCACAGGGACCTAATTAAGTAACCACTTGTCCACTTAGGCGTTTGCCAATAAACCTCTAGCCTTAGACACCAGTCTCCAAACTTGATAGTGGGCCCAAGTGGGCCTAAGTCTCAAAGCGAACCCTAGGTCAAGTTTCTACTTTCTTTTATTGGGGTTGGGAATGCAAAAGATGCAGGAAGTTGTGGTTTGTGGGCTAAGGAAGGGTGATCAAATCCCCACCTTATCTTGTTAAGGAAATTGCCCTTAAAATATTTTAGAAATGATGTGCACACCACAAAATCAAGCAAGGGGTTCTATGCAAGCATGGCAATGCATGATCATGATTTTAAGAAAGTTGAAATTCTCACCTTGCCTCCCGCAATCTTCGACAAGAAAGGAAACTTTTCAAAAAGGAAACTTACCTAAAGATGAAAGTCTAAAGATGCATGTCCTAAAGATGGAAAGTTTCTAATCTTGCCATGACATCTTTTATTGGATTCAAGTGATTGATTTTTTTTTATTCTTTTTTATTAATTGTCTAAACATGGCAACTAAGAAAAGGAAACTCAATCAAGAGGGTTTTAATGGTACTTACCTCAACGCAATCCCTCGTTCTTTTGGAAATGAAAACAAATGGAAAGAGTGAGAGAAGGAAACCCACCTCACTTACCCTTTTTTTTTATTTTCATGCAAATTTTGGATTTTTCTCACTTTTTATTTGATACCTACAAAAAGAAAGAAAATGTTAGCCTAAATATATACAAAAAAAAACACCAAAATTATCAAAACTAAAAATCTAATTCCCCAGCAACGGCGCCAAAAATTGATAGCCCACGAATGCGTCGTTACAAACGTGACTAACAATCTCAAAATTATCGGCCTACACTAAATGATGTTAACAATAGTTAAGTGGTGAGAGCCGAGTCGAATCCACAGGGAACGAGATTTTAGAGTTGAAAACGTTGGGTTTTTAGTTAGGAAAATAGCGTGATGACATTAATACTAAGTTGCACTGAATAGATCTAAATTAAGGAGAGAGATAGGATAAACTAATTATTTAATGGACTAATTGAAACTAAGTTAAAAAACATTAAAAGAAAGTGATAGAGAGAAAAGAGAGTAGAAAGAGAGAGAACAAAGCATCAAATAACAACTAACATTATACATAAATGTGATAGTCTAACACAGTACAAACTCAACTAAAACAAATAACCTAGAGAGAAACAGAACGAGAGAGAGAGAGAGAGATGAAGTAGAGAGAAAATAGAGGAGAGAAAAGAGAAAAGAAGAGAGAGAGAGGAGGCGGCGGAGAGAGAGGATAGAGAGAAGAGAGGAAAGAGAAAAAGAGAGAGGAGAGAGAGCGCGGGAGATAGAGGAGAGAGGAGAGAAGAGAGAAGCGTGAGAGAGAGGCGAGAGGGATAGGAGAGAGAAGAGAGAGAGGAGAGAGAAGAGAGAGCGATAGAGGAGAGAGAGGCGGCGCGGCGCGGGCCTCTCTACGTGCATGCATGCACGTAGAGAGGGGAGAGGGCAGCGGCGGGGGGGGCGCGTGCGGGCCAGGCGGGGCGGCGGGCGGGCGCGCAGTGCAGGGTGGCGGGGCGCGGAACGCGCTGGCGCGCGCGGGCGGGCACGCTCGGGGTGCGGCGCAGGCGGGCGCGGGACGCGCTCGGGCCTGGGCAGGCGGCCGTGCAGGCTGCTACGTTCTGCTTCGTCCTACAAGAGAGAGAAACCGAGGGAGAGGAAGAAGAGAAGGGGAAGAAAGGGAAGAGGAAGAAGAAGAGAAAGAAGAAGAGCAGGAAAGCGGTGCGCAGGAGAGGAGAAAAAAGTTGCGGTGGTGAGAAGAGAATAATAAGAGAGAGAGAGAGAGAGGGAGGGTTTTAATAAAGAGCTCTCTCTCTAAAGAGAGGTTTTCAAAAATAGGGAGAAATCTTAGAAAATATAGAAAGAAGAGGGGGAAAATAAAAAGGCAGGCGGCTAGGGTTTGCAACATTCTAGAAATGACAGATTTGCCCATGTTGGATTGCTTGGTCCATTAGCCGTTAAGCACTTCATTCAATGGCCCATTAACCTGCAAAGACAACATATAATTGAATTTAATCAATTATTGTTCATGATAATAGAAATCTTATGAATTACTTAGTATCAATCAACAAAATGGCATGATTATTATGATAATCGTGATATTATCATCATTCCATTCGAATTTTGCCCTCCTTTCAAGAGATCATAAAATGGTCAACATCTTTGCGAATGCTGGGAGATGAATCTTCTGATGAATTGCAAACGCCCGATTAGCCCTCTTAATTGTGCGATGTTCTTTGGAGGCGGCATTTCTGCTATTAGCTTAGCCTTGTTCGGATCGATCTCGATGCCCCGCTTACTGACTATGAAACCTAACAGCTTTCCTGATGAAACCCCGAACACGCATTTTTTCGGATTCATTCTCAGCTGATACTCTCTAGACCTCTGCAACACCTTGGCTAGGATTTCGGGGTGTTCTCTCCTGGTTCTTGACTTCACCAAGATGTCATCCATGTATACCTCTACATAAACGTGCATCATATCGTGGAAGATGGCCATCATCGCCCTCTGATAAGTAGCGCTGGCATTCTTTAACCCAAACGGCATGACTACATAGCAGTATGTTCCCCAGGGCGTGGTGAAGGATGTTTTCTCTTGTTCTTCAGGAGATAGACGGATTTGGTTATATCTTGAATACCCATCCATGAATGAGAGGATCTCATACCCAGCAGTATTGTCGATTAGCACATCAAGATGAGGAAGCGGGAAGTCGTCTTTTGGACATGCCTTATTCAAATCCCTGAAGTCGATGCAGATTCTGACTTTGCCGTCTTTCTTCATGACAGGGACTATATTGGCCACCCAGTTCGGATAAAGCACTACCCTGATGAACCTAGCCTTATGGAGTTTGTCTACTTCGTCTTTCATCTTCAGGGCTGTGAGTGGATGGAACCTTCTGAGTTTCTGCTTGATTGCCTTTGCCCCTTCTTTTAGTACCAGTCGGTGCTCCACTAGTGAAGGGTCTAGACCGGGCATGTCCTCGTAAGACCAGGCGAATGTATCCTTGTACTCCCTCAAGATTTGCACCAGTTCCTCTTCTTCATCAGGAGGGAGATTTGCTGAGATAATCACAATCCTGGGATCTTCTTCTGTTCCAAGGTTGACTTCCTTAGTAGATTCCACTGCCGTGTAGGCTCATCGAACCTCCTTACTCCGCTGGCATATTTTTCGGCAGCGTCATCTACTTCGCTATCCTCATCATCGACTGGGTCCTCATCATTCATATTCGTAGACACCAAATCGTCGTCTATGAACACCCCATCCTGCTCAAACACTTCTTCGAACACCAGCGCTTCTCTCGTGAACTCCTCTATCAATAGCAGCACTTGACACCGCCGAGCTAGCTCTTGAAGATATCTCCGGGGAATAGCTTTTCCCCGCTGCTTCCTAGGGCGGTGCTTGGAATTGGTGGATGGCGGGCTGACCTGACTCTCTACCCTAGACCTATTTATCCTAGTGCTAGACTCACCTATCCTAGATTCTCCTAGACTAGACGACTCTACAGGACTGGGGGAGGACATGGCGTCCTCGAAGAGAATGGCCCCTAATGAAGGAGCAGGAGGGGGACCCTCAGTCGAGGGGTGCCCCTGATCAGCAGAGTGCAGGACGTATGCCGGCTCCTCGACCTCAACGTGCATTTGAAAGTGGACGTTTTTTTTTTGGATCGGAGGAGAGCATGCAACAGGAGAGGATGACCTCGTGGTCACCTGGATCAGTTTGAAGGGCTGAGAGGACAGCCGGTGGGAGCTGGGGGTGAGAGGGCTGTGCGCCGCCGTGAGGAGCTGAGGAGTCAGCTGGATCAGCAAAGGAGGAGAGGAGGGACCAGACTGGGAAGGAGGGAATCCAGGAGGGATGGGTGGATGGCTAGGCAGGTGTCTCTCCAGAGTTCATCAATGGTCTTCCCCTCTTCGTAGGGATGTCTGGCTCTCCTACGTCTGAGGCATCGCTCATGAGCTGCCTTTTGGATGTGATAGCAAAGGGTGGATCTAGCAATTCTTCCGCAGCTGGCGGCCAGGTTCTCTCCTCCTCCCGAACAGTCGTCTGAAGGCGATGGTGATGTCTTCTATGTCGAACCATCTATACCACTCGGCCTCTGGGTCTCCGGTCTTTCTCCTCCTGGTCGGACGGAGGGCTTCTAGGGCTCTATAGGTCAGCAATGGGGCCATGTGTCGAGAGAAGTTCCGGCCATGCACCTCGTGCTATGAGAGTTCTGCCTTGACTACCACGGTGTTGTATCCAGGTAGGGTAGGCCCCCTGATAAAGTGACACCAGAGTGTCCAGGTGAGTGGCTCTCGGTCGGCCTTAAGAGTGGATATGCTGGATGACCATGGTTTGGATTTCTCCCTATACCCTAAGCCCCATCGGCTTTTCGTGACGATGTCGGGGAGGGTTTGACTATACCTTGTAGCTCTGCCCCTAGGCCCTTGCCTTCTTCATACCCCAACTTCATCATAATTTGCCACCCCTTTGTACTTAGCGGCTCTTTTCTCTTGACCGCATTGACCCGGGCTAGGTTGACCTCTCGCTGGGACTGAAACGCATAGCTCCAGGGGTAGTTGATGTCTAGCACCGAGACGATGGGTTTGTTGGCTGGCCACACAGCTGGGAGGTGGGTATCGTGGAGGGCATCTACAGAGTGGGTGGTGGCTATGCTTTTGACCTTGATAATTCGCCCTTGGAAGGGGAATTTCAGGCACTGGTGCGCGGTAGATGGCACAGCTCCTAGTGACTCTAACCATGGGCGCCCTAAGATAGCCTTGAACATGGGATCGATATCTAGGACGTAGAAGTCCACTGTGACGGCGAGGGGTCCCAGTTCGGCTTGCACAGTCACCATGCCATGGCAGGATCTTCTGGAATTGTCGTATGCGGCAATGGTGGTGGGCGTCGGCCTCAGCATACTTTCTGACAGGTCACAGGCTCTCAGCGTACTCACGGGCAGACATTTATGGATGCCCCTGTATCGACCAGTGCCGCTCCCACTGCTATAGGTTGATGACTAAAGTGACACAGAGGGGGAGCCTCTGGCTTCTGGGGGTGCTAATTCGCTTTCTGCAAATGTGATTGCCGGCCCGCGAGTCACCATGGCCAGGGCACTAGGTAGCTTGTCTGCCATCATGTCTTCATTCACAACCACCTTCTGCAGGAAATTCTCAGGGCTTCCTGGTGCTCTTTAGACTTCTTTATCAGCTCCAGAATGGAGATCTTGGCTGGCACATGGTCCAGGTGCTTGAGGATATCATAGTGGTTCCAGGCAGTGGCTCAATCAACCCCTCATCTTGTGCTTGTTGCTGAGCTTGTTGTTGCTGTGGCGGCTGCAGGACCTGCTGGGGGTTTGTGGAAGTGGTGGTGGTGGAGATAGGTGGGTACGGGCGGTGAAAGACTCGCCGCTCCGTAGGGTGGTCGGATTGGTAGGTGGCTGTTTAGCGGAGGATAATGTTGCGGCGGAGGGTTGGTTGGCCCAGGTGGTGGTAGGATGATGGGTGAGGGTGTGGATATGATAGGGGGTAGAGGGATGGAGACGGTGGAGCGAAAGGTAAGATGATGGGTGGACTAGCGACTGGCGCATATGCTGAACTGGGGGCAGTATGACGGCGTTGGCCATGGAAACTATAGAAGGGACTGATTGGGAGCCGCCTAGGCTGGTTGTTGTGTTTGGGATTGGATAGGATATTGGTTAATGGCCATCATCTGCTGAACGTCCAGCTCATCATTGTACGTCCAGTTTGCTTGTGGAGGGGGATGGTGGACGATGGGGTTTACCTGGGCAGGTTGCTGTGGTGGTGGTGGGTTCGGAGCTGGTGGATGGTTAGGTAAGGGGTGTGGACGATCCCGAGGTCCTGCAGTGGCTGATGATGTGCTGCTGTTGTTGTTGTGGAGGGGGTGGTTGGCGCTGCTGCCTTTGCTGCTGTTGTTGTCTTTGCCTTTCTTTGATGTCTCCGATCACCTGCCGGAGGGCTGTCCAATCGATCCTTTTCTGCTCATGCAAGTCATACCCAAGTCCTTGAATGTGAAGCACTGATCGATGGTATGACCAGGCTGCCTGTGGAAGACACAGTATGGTTTGATCCACACTTGGGTTCAGAGGCCTCTCAGGAGGGAGCCTAATGGCGTCTGTGGAGAGCAAGGCCAAGAATATGTCGGAGAGTGTCTCGGCAATGGTGGGTAGTGAGCTCTCCTAGGGCCCATGGGACGCCTTTGTTGAGAGCCATCAGGAGGTGGTACTTGGTTGTATTGGCGCTGCTGCTGCCCTTGTGGCTGATTGGTAGGGTTCTGACCCTGGGCATTGTATTGGCAGTTTTGGCTCTGGCGGGTCGGGTTGAACGCGCTTATTGCTCGTTCACTTGGACGCCTTCGGTGACAGGCCCCTGAGGCTTCCTTTGGAAACGAGACTTCTGGGGTTCAAACATAGAATGGATGGGAGAATCTTTGAGCTGGGTCTGGATGAACTGGGCCCGGCTGTAGAGCTGATGCATATTGGAGATGTCGTTCATCGCCAAAATGTTGCGGTAGGCAGGTGTGGCGTTGGCGATGATGATTTTCACCTTCTCCCCCTCTAGAAGGTACCCCGGAACTCTGGTGGCCATTTGCCTCCACCTATCGGCGTATGCTGAGAAATCCTCATCCGGCTTCATCTTTTCAACTATGAGATCCGTGAGGGAATATTCAGGCCCAACCCCGTCTTGGAATTGTTCGAGGAACTTGGCCTTCACGACAGCGAAGTCCTCAGCGTCCTCAGGTAGCAGGGAGTAGAACCAATCAAGAGCATGCCGTCCAGCGACGGTGGGAAGAGATATGCCATGAGACGGCGGTCATGCTGGTAGGGAGTGGACTCATAGATGAAGTCCTTGATATGAGGTAAGGATTGTCTGAGCCGTTGTACTTGCGGTACTTCGGCAGCTCGGATGGAGAGGGGACCCATAGGCCATTGAAATTTGGCATATGCACATCGTGGTGCTGCCTAGGGTCGACTTGCTTACGGAGCTCTTGGAGCTCCTTCTTGATGGACGCCCACTCGGACATCATGTCTGGTGCGGCGGATGGCTGAGCGTAGATGGACGAGGCACGAGAGGTAGGCCTGGCGCGTGGCTCAGGACGATGAGGGGGGAGTAACATGGCTGGTATGGTGGAGACCGCGGCCTCGACTCACGGGGAATATAGTGCTCAGACTCAAATGGCGTAAACCGGATGATCCATGGTCGGATGGGGGTGTTGTCGGCTCGTCCCATGGTGACGTGGGGGCCGGATGTAGCTGCTGCGGGGCGTGACGCGCCCGCTCGGGTGAGGGTGAGGAAGTGGCCTTTCCTTTGAGGGCCGTCATGAGGGTCTGGATTTGGGACTGATCAAGCTGAGGAATTAGGTGCAAGAGCTGAGCGGCTTGATCGCGACTGAGGAGGGTGGGTGTTCCGAGACGGGCTGCCCTCGTCACGATGGCGACCCTCAGAGGTATGGACGGTAGCGACTCAAGGCCGGGTCACCTCGTCAAAGAGATCATGGGGGAGGGACTCTTCGTAATCCCGGGAATTCTGGAGGGCAGTGTCGGGATTCTCACTATTGTAGATCGGGTTCAAGAAAGACTCCATGTTTGGAAAGTGGGTGGAGAGAGATGGGGAGAGCCTTTCCAGACTTGAGAGAGGCACCTAACCTAGACAGACTCTCAGTTTCCTAAGCAAGCATCCTATGCAGACAAAAGGAAAGAGAAAACGTCTCACCCAAAGCAGCAGTTGGCAATGATGATGGTTACTTTTAATTGATTCGAATTTGCCTTTTAGTGATTTTGACTTTTAGCAGTTCTCTCCAAATGAGGAAGGGTTTCCTAAATGGGAGAAGGCTTCCAACTTCGGGTAGGACTAGGGTTCTCTCTACCTTGCCAAATGAATCTAGACTCGATCCTAGGTGGCGACGGGTACAACCAGCCCGGCGACCGTGTGGGAATCCACGGTCAGCGGGGACTTACGGAGGCCCTCGAGCGAGTGCTCTAGTCGGACACAAGGAATATGTGGCTGAGAGAGCGAGCGTCGCTGAGAGGAAACTTATACTACGAATATGGAGCGATGTATGCAAATCCTATGTGCACCGGAGTGCATGCAAAATTCTAACCTAGTACTAACAAAACAAGAATTAGGACTAACTGCTCTCAGAGAGGAAAGCGACAAGGGACGTCGCTACCAAGATAGCGACAATCACCCTGTCGCGTTGCTTCTCGCAGTGGACAGAGGTCAATTAGTCCTAATTATGCACAAAAAATCAAACAACCCTATAAAATACAAGAGTGGCAATCTCTCAAGAGCATGGAAAAGAGCATGACGTGATGAAATCTGAATGGAGTATGTGAAAGCAAACCCAAATTTGCAAGGAAATACAAAGAAACCAGAGTACTGATCTGATAGCGACAATGCCCCTGTCGCCTCCTTTAACGCGACAGAAAACTCGTCGCGTTCTTCACAGGCTCAACAGTTCTTTAAATAATACAAAAGGAGTACGGGAAGAGTGCGTACCTGATAGCGACGCTGCTTCTGTCGCCTTCCTACTCACGACGGGCCTTCTGTCGCTATTTGGATCGCGACGTTACTCGTGTCTCCTTCTCACCCAGAACCGCAGAACACTAACAAATCTAAAGGAAGAGAACAAAAAAGGAAAACTAACAAACAACACACCTGTTAGATGATAGGGATGGCAGGGAAAGGAAGAACAAGCGTGATGGGCACAAGTGGTCCCACCGTGATCGCCAAAAGGTGTAATCACGGGATTTGTATCCCCTTTTGAAATTGATTGTGAAAGTGTAGGGATTAAGAACTGACCGTGATCGCCACCAATGCAGTCGCCTCTTGATGTTCAGATGGAGGACTGACTACCTTGGAAAGGAAGGATGAAGAGGAAAGCGTACCTGATAACGCGACAGAGAGGGCGTCGCGATGCTTTAACGTGAACGCGACGTAGGCAACGGCGCCTTTTTGATCGCGACACAGCGGTCGTCGCCTTCTTCCTCAGTGGATGGAGACTTGGGTTCTTCGTCTTCCTGCTCCTCAGCCGGCCGAGGGGCAAGAGCCTCACCTTGCTCTGACCTTTAAACACCTGCCAAAGTGATTTAAACAAACAAAACACCCATTAGAACTCGTGTGTAGAAGATCTATTCAATGAAAAACACATGAACATGAACTATTATGGGGGGAACTCATAGGATTGGGGCTTTAACCCCTGTGGGTGTTAAGAATAGGTGTGTGTGTCGTGATCTAATGCTAAACTAGAAAGAAAACGAAGCTATGCATGCATGAAATCAAAGAAATAAAGGGAGAAGAGGAAGAAGATTGTGTAGCCGTGGGAAAACGCCCTGGAGGGCTCTTGCTGATCGTCTGGAGGGAGAACTCTCTTCGTGGAAGATGAAGCTCTCTTGCTCAGCGAACTAAAGAATCCGGCCTTGCCCAAAAAGATGCAGAGACGAGGTACTTATGGGTGATTATTCCCAACTCGGATCTGAGAGGAATAATGGGCAAGAGTCCGACTCTGGGCAAGTATGGTTGTGCAAGGGCTATTGGAACTCGGAAAGGAACACGTTAGGAAGGTCTGCTCCGAATTTGAGAGGATTTGGATGTGATTTGGACGTCCAAATGAAGCAATTACCATCAATAGCATGGGTCCAAATTGGCTTCGGATTGAGTTTCTTTAAGGCCTGAACGCGATGGCCTGGTGTCGCCTTCTGAATGCGACTGCCCGATATGTCGCCTTCCTCATATGGAAGGATGACTTGAGTCATTTTGTGATTTTCTGAGGATTTAAAATGTGGAATTATGATGGCGACATAGGGGCTGTCGTTTTCAGGAAGGCGACCTAGGGCCTGTCGCCTTCTGGTCTTTTCTGCATTTTGGCATGTAATGCGTCCAATCAGCCATGCACAGCCTTCGGGATGAGATATCGGATCTTATACTCAGAGAGTTTTTTAATGAAAGAGATTGATTTGACCAGGAAGAGTCCTCCAGGGCGGTGAACTTATGGGAATGATGTCATGATCAGAGAAAGCCAGCTTGATGATGATGAGCCAAAGTGGGGCGTCAATGATACGACAAGGGATTTTGCTCGACTTATGGGTCAGAAATGGGTGTCTACACCTCACGCTTCCCTTGTCTTCAGGTACCTGCCAAGGTCAAGCAAACATAGAGAAACCCATTAGAAATTCGTGCATGAAAGATCTATTCAAGAAAAAACAAGGGAACATGCACTATATTGGGGGGAACTCACGTGGGTGGGATTTTTAACCCCTTTGGGTGTTTAATATAGGTGTGTGGTGTGTGTTCTAATGCAAATCTACGAAAAGAAAGGATCTATGCATGCATGAAAGAAGAGAAATAATGAAGAGAAAGGGAGAGAGAAAGTGTAGCCGGTGGGAAAACGCCCTGGGGGCAGTTCTTGGTCGTCTGGAGAGGGAGCTCTCTTCTTCAGAGTTGGAGCTCTCTTGCAGGGAAGAAGCAGACGTCGGTCTTGCCTTAAAAGATGGAGTATCGAGATAGTTATAGGTGATTATTCCTGGAAGGGCTGTGAGAGGAATAACGGGCAAGAGTCTGGGTTTGGGTAGGTATGGCCATGCATGGGCGATTGGAACTCGGAAAGGAGGCCTTAAGGAAGGTCTCCACGAGTTTTGGTAGGATTTGGACGCGATTTGGACGATCAAAAGGGGAAATATGCATGTATGGCATGTGTCCAAGTTAAGCTTGGAAAGGATCTTCTGCAAGAGGTCCAGAAAGCGACGGGCTTCTGGTCGCTATCAAGAACGCGACGCCTCGATACGTCACCTTCCTTACATGGAAGGTGACTTTAAGTCATTTCTAGCGATTTTTCAGGGAATTAAAATGCCTATTTATGAATGCGACGTATCGAGTGGTCGTCTTCTTGAACGCGACGGGGGTGTTGTCGCCTTCAGGGCCTTTTCAGCATGCGGCCATACAAAGTGTCCGATCTCCATGCACGGGCATCAGAATGACCTACGGTTTGAAACGCCGGACTCTTGACTCAGAGAGCTATGGTGAAGAGGATTGATTTTGATCAGGAAGAGAACTGATGAAAAGGATGTCATGATCGGAGAAAGCCAGCTTGACGATGATGAGCCAACGTGGGGCATTGATGATGTGACAAGGAATTTGCTCGACTTATGGGTCAGAAATGGGTGTCTACACACACCGCACAAACCACGTGAACACCACGTCAACCTCGTGAATAGCATGCTAACCATGCAAACAGCACGCACAAAGAGCGCTACAGGTGCCAATGCACCGCTTACCTTTACCAAATACAACAAATCACGATAATCAGATAGCCATGCCAACATGAACACACATGAAACCCCTCGGACCTGTTAACGCGACAGGGTCTCATGTCGCCTTCTGAACGCGACATCCCGATAGGTCGCATTCAGAAGCAGAACGCGACGGGTCGGCCTGTCGCATTCAGAACGTGACAGGAGGGTCCATCGCCTTCTCAAGCAGGAACCCTAATCTGGGGACCCCTCGCTAGATCTCCCCCTTAAACCCTATAAACCGGTGTTTAAACCCATTTTTCATGTTCTTCTCAATGCCCTAGCATGGTATCTACCGTTTATAAAGCTTTAAACAATCTAAACATGCACCACATGCAATCCACGAAATAAAACGAGATGGAATCTCCCTACCTCCACGAAGAACATGAAGAATAACCACAACCCGGCGTTTCCCTCGTTCCGTAGCACGTCCTCGCGGAGAGGCCACGCCGAAAATGACACCAACATGCACAATCGCCTGAAAAACCACCGCAGCAACCTCCCCTGGCCGAGCAGAGCTTATGAAAGCTCTGTTTGGCCGACCTTACATAAAAATGCATCACAGTTGGGAACGCGACGTAGCCCTCCGTCGCGACCTGAATGTGACGTAGGAGGCCGTCGCCTTCCCAAGGCCGACGTCAGCAAGTCACCCAACGTTCGACACGCGGCGTGCATGCAGACGACGACCGCCAAACAGCAGTTACGAGAACGCGCGATGCTTAGCACTGTCGCGTTCACAGACAGTGAACCAATGAGTGCTTTGGGCCCAATCTGCCGACCCACAAAGCCTCACAACCTGCATAAACACCTGTAACACACGTCATTGGCCACACACTGGCCTCCCTAACTATTAAGCCACGATCCGAACGGTCAATACGCTATACAAACGATTTGGATTTGTCATCATTGATGATTTTTTACTAGATATACTTGGGTTATCTTTCTATCCTACAAAAGTGATACTTGTCAAGAATTCAAGAAAATTTGTAGCACTAATAGGATTTTCACACAAAATAAAGTTCATTTTGACTGATCATGGGGGTAAATTTGAAAAAAATGCATTTTCTGATTTATGTGCTGAGTTGAGCATTTTTCACAGATTTTCTTCTCCAAGAACTTCAGAACAAAATGTAGTTGTGGAAAGAAAGAATAGAACTCTTGTGGAAATGGCTAGATCCATGCTCTTTGAAAGCAAACTGCCTAAATCCTTCTGGGTTGAAGTTGTTAATATAGTAAATCATATTTTGAATAGAGCATTGGTCAGACAAAATCATAAAAATCCCCTATGAACTTCTAGGAAACAAAAAGCCCACTTTGTCTTATTTTAAAGTTTTTGGTTGCAAATGCTTTGTACATAACAACAATAAAGAAAATATTGACAAATTTGATGCTAATAGTCTTGAAGCTATTTTCCTTGGTTAATCTGAAATTTCTAGAGCATACAGAGTTTACATTCTTAAGAATAAAATTGTGGAATAATCTCCACATGTAGTCTTTGATGAAAATTCTTATAAATCTGATGACTCTACATCTTGCAGGACTCTACAAAATGCAGAAGAAGATGACTTCATTGTTGAGTCTTCACCAACCATTAAGGAGCATGAAGGAATATCAGAAATCTGAATGATCCAGTACCTACCACAATGGATCAGATAATATTGCTGCAAAACTACATGAAACTGATGAGGTAACATTGAACAAAGATTGTTAAATGATCATCCTGCAGAGAATGTAATTAGCAATTTGCATGATAGAGTTAGAACTAGATCTTCTTTTCATATTATAATAAATGAAGACCTCTTGGCACTAATTTCTCATATTGAACCTAAGTCTAAGCTCAAACCAGTGGAGATTAGATCAATGCAATGCATGATGAACTTCATCAATTTGACAGAAATAAAGTACAAGAATTAGTACCCAGACCTAGTGATCAATCTGTGATTGGCACTAGATGGGTGTTCAGAAATAAATTGAATGAAAATGGACAAGTTGTTAGTAATAAAGCTAAACTAATTGCCAAGGGGTACAATCAAGAGTTTGATATTGACTTTGAAGAATCTTATGCCCATATAGCTCGACTAGAAGTAGTGAGAATCTTTCTTGCTTTTGCATCATCCTTGAAATTTAAAGTTTATCAAATGGATGTAAAATGTGCCTTCTTGAATGGTTACATCAAGGAAAATATTTTTTCGGAACAACCTCCAAGATTTGAAAATGAAAATATCCTGATCATGTTTTTAAACTTAATAAGGCTCCTTACGGTCTTAAGCAAGCTCCAAGAGCTTGGTATGACCGCTTGAGTTCCTTTCTATTGAATAAAGGATACACAAGAGGTAATGTAGACCAAACCTTATTTACAAAAATTGTCAACAATTAGATCATTGTTGTTCAAATTTATGTTGATGGCATAGTTTTTTGGTCTACAAATAAAGAATTGTGCACTGAATTTGCAAATCATATGCAAATTCAATTTGAAATAAGTTTGATGGGTGACTTACAATTCTTTTTGGGACTGCAGGTACATCAAACTAATGAAGGGATGTTCATAAGTCAAACAAACTATGTGAAAGAACTTCTAAAGGGATTTGATTTTCATCACCTCAAAAACTTAATCACACCAATGGCAATAAATGTAAGATTAGAGGCAGATTCATTTGGTAAGTTAGTAGATCCAAACACCCATAGAGGTATGATTGACTCTCTATTTTACTTCACAACCTCTAGACCAGAAATTCAATTTAGTGTGTGCATGTGTGCTAGATTTCAAGCCAATCCTAAGGAAAGTCACATGTTAGTTGTCAAAAGAATTTTTAAATATTTTGTTGGAACATGTGAACTTTGAATATGGTATCCTACTAGTTGCAAATTAGATTTAATTACTTACTGTGATGTTGATTTTGCTGGTTGCAAGCTTGATAGAAAAAGTACTAGTGGCTTGTGTTTATATCTAGGTGGATGCCTAATCTCTTGGGCTTCTAAGAAGTAACATTCAGTAGCTCTATCCACTACAAAGGCTGAATATGTTGTGGCTGTGTAGCATCCCAGGAAATTTAGTAATTTAAAATTTTAAATAAATAGAAATAAATAATTTTCATAATATCTGAATATTTAAATCATACGTACCATTATCGTATGCGCAAGAACACATCGGAAAATTCTTTAAAAATTATAAATCAATCCAAAACATTATCCTTAAATGATCCACAAATAAATTTGTGCAACGAAAAATCTGATTGGCTAAGCGTACGTCACAACGTGACTAATTATCTAAATTAGGAAACTAAGTCGGAAAACCATTAACACGAAAATATAACACGATCATAAATTAAATAAATATGTTGGAGAGACTTCCAACATCATGTATTAATGACCCATTATCGGAATTGGGCCAATGGATCACTTTTGGCCCAAGAATAAATTGGAGCAAGAAAATACCTAGAAATTCGTAACCCTAATTGAGCTGAAATTAGGAAGAGGTAATTAGGGCAATTCCTAAGGCAATTAGGCTTTCTTGGCAACCCAAATTCATGGCTAACCATGGTGGGAGGTTTCCTAAAGCCTCACACACTCTATTAGGGTGAGAAATCATCAAAATAAGGTAGGTGGAAGACCAAAACCGCACCCTTCCTTTCCTACACCCAATGGGACTTCTAAAACACCCAAGATGCATATATACATGTCATGAAACCCTACAGGACGAAATCACACATTGCTAGGGTTGTGGGAGGCTGTTCTTGAGCACCCAAAGTAGGAGGAAATTGCCCCAACTCAGAGCCTTCTTCCCTGCTGCATCTGCATCAACCTGTGCAGATAGTGCTTCTTGGAGTCAAGCAAAGGTAGGCCAAACCCTAACCAAACCGTGCAAGACTTATACCTTTGGAAAGAGGGTCAAGTCTAGTTCCTAATCCCACTAGTTTGCCCAATTTTCATCCATAGAATCTGGTGTATTAAGCGTTCTCCTCCAAGTGGTCTGAACGAGGGTTTTTTGGAGAACGAGACTTCTTCAACACAAAAGGTAGGTGATCTCGGGTCAAATCTAAATATATCTTATATCAATGTGTAGAGCATCGAGTCTACTTTCATGTCCAAGTGATTTCATCGATTTTCATTAAGTACATTTCGAGTTTTAAGCATTTTTTCCAAAGTCGCGCTTGTTAACAGCTTTTCGCATTCATGTCAATTTCTCACACATCTCGAGGCCAATTTTAATGATTCCAAAACCTCTTCTATTCCTTGTTCCCAACAAGTTTCATGTTTACACTTTTGTCCCAAAAGCCCTAGATTAGAAGTTATAAGCGATGCATGAATCGAGTGACTGTTTTCTGCGTTTTCGGATAAGAACCCAAAACGCGATGGGACCAGACGTCGCATTTTGGCATGCATGAACGTGACGTCCTAGTCTGACGTGTTCATGTGAAATGCGATTAGGCCCTACGTCGCAATTTTGAGCCCGACTGTACCGGTCTGACACCTCAAACTATGTACTGCATGGTTTTCAGAGCTTGCTTAAAACGCGACATGGACCCCTGTCACGATTCGGCTGATTTTTCCCGCTCAAGATTTTTGTGATATTTTTTATATTATTATTTTGAACGCATTTCATGAATGCGACGGGGTATACCGCCACGATTCAAGCATGTAGGCAACGGTGTAGGCCTTCGGTATTTGAGTTTTCACAGGTTAGGCTTGTTCCGATTGTACACTGTGATATGAAATGCGTCGACTGTGTTCGACGCGGATTTCAAGACCTATCCGAGACCTATTTTACATGGTATAGAGTTCATGGTTTGCTAGTCTTGGTTCTGATCATTGCATGAGGTCTGTTTAATGGCTTAAAAGCAGTCAATCCATGTAAAAGCTTTAACTACATGAATGTTATTCTAATTGCTCTTTAATGATGTGACCATTCATGCAACTAGTGATTCGCTTATCTTACTGTTCTATCTTGCTAAAATGATAATTGTTATATTAAAAAGATTGCAAACTCATGTATAGTTAAATGCATAGTTCATCTCATGCTATCATGTTAATTGTTTTCCGCAAGTTTGAAACCGATGGATTGTGGATTGAGACAAGTGTTCACTACACACTTGCACATATAGGCAGCCTTTCTTGGGGGAATGGAAGCTCTCTATTGGTCATTCTATATCGACAGACAAGCGACCTTTCCGGTAAGACCTCTGTAATTCTCCGTACTCCGTGGATTCCCTCATGGAGACCGAGTCGGTTGTACCATTGAAGTTCCCTAGAGATAGCGTGCACTTTCTTCTTCTCTTGTTCTCGTGAGTGTGATTTATATCTAGATTCAAGCCATTAATGTAAAGAGTTAGCTAAAGTATAAATTGCACCATTATGCTGTCGAAATTATCTCTTGACCATTGTTATCATATAGTTAAGTTCACATTACTTGCTACTTGTTCTCATCATCGTCATGAACATGACATTACACATGCTTACATCTTGAAACTCTTATTGGCCATTAATGACTGTGGGTATCTACATTTAAAATTAACTGAGATGCTGACTGGGAACGGCGAGTCCAAGGGCTCCAGTCTAGCCCCAATGACGGAGAGTCATAAATATACTGTTAACCATAGGGTATAATGATTACTGGCATTGCATATGTGCTGGGAAATAGTGTTGTGTTGAATACTAGATACAATAACCACATACACGTGTCCTAGTGTGCATTTCAAGGTGGATCTTTCCTTTGTGTACATTAGTGTCTTCGTGCTTGATTAGTGTTACATAATCGTGCTCGTGCTTGCTTGCTTGCGTGATATGGCCATCCTGCAATTATTGCAATTTAAAGTGACATCTTACGTGCTTGTTACATGCCTCACTATTGATAATATCTTGCTCGTTATATCGTTCTAGATCTTGCTCTATCATGATCACTCTATCTAGCTGGTTCATGTATCATGTTTTAGTGAGTTTTATTCGTACATGCATATCATGACAATCGTGCTTACCTAGTTCTAAATTGCTAATCACTTATATCATTGCCCGCACATGAGATATAAATCCTACTAGTGGGCTAGTTTGCTCATTCCCTACTTTTAACCATTCTATGTGACTATGAAATTCAAGAAGAGGAGCAAGTCGAGGATGGGAATGCGTCTGAGTGATGAGCGTCCCAACACTTGAGTCTATCTATAGTTAGTTTGTCTGGAGTGTTAGATTCATGTAGTAGGTAGTGAGGAATAAATGTACTTTTCCTTTATTGACTCTTAGTCCTGTTATACAATGTTTAAGAGTTGTATTAGTTCACTATGATACAATGAGATGAGATTTGAATACAATTTCAATTGAGTTCATTAATTGGGCCCTATTTTGATGTTGTGTTGATATACATTTAGTGCTTCCAAGCTAGAGGCTTATTTGCCGACTATTCACATCTCAAAATATCGACTCGAATTATCTAAATATTATCTGCTGCATAATTCTCGGGACGTGACAGGCTGGTTGTTGTGGCACTCAAGTTCTTTGGGTGAAACACCAGCTCCTATACTATAATCACAAATTGAATTGTATTCATATTCTATATGATAACTGTGAGGCCCCGAATTTTGTTCACTTTATATTCTATATATGTAATGTTTACTTGTTCTTGCTTATATGGTGTATTAAATTTGTGCATATTATAATTATTTAATTACTCATGTGTATATGTATGTATATATATTATTCTGTGGATGAGTGCTTAGCTAATTTTATACATCATAGAATTTATTTAAATCCTATGTATATTGAATTTTAGAGATGTTGTGCATATAATATGTAGTTATTGCTAAATATCTTATGGATATATATATGAGTTTAATTCTATGCATTCATTATATTTTAATGTGCACGTAGTATCTAAGTATTTTTATATACATATTATATCTATTTATTATGTGCATAGTGTATTTAAATAATATAGTGTATATAGTATGTAACCATTGTTGTATATCTTGTAAGTACGCATAAGGTTATTTTGTACATGTAACATATATTTAAATGTGCATGCATTATCAATTGTTGAAGTACATAGTATATACATTTAAATCTATGTATGTAGTATGTAATTATGTGGTATATATATATATATATGTGTGTGTGTGTTGTGTGTGTGTGTGTGTTTAACTTTGTGCATGTAATATCTACTTATTTTTGTACCTATTAAATTGTTATGATGTGTTAATACATTTATTTTATTGAATAGTGTTTTCTGGCCAAGATGCACAGTTGGCGACATCATCCTGTGTCGCTGACTGCATGCCTTGGTTGGTTAGCATCCAGATCGATGGACGTCTACCTATCTGTTGGCGGCACCTTATGTGGACGTCGAGTTCCCAGCTGTGTGATGGTTTCAGATTTGGTAACACTCACATTTGGTCCGGTTTCAGTTTAGGAAAGCCTTATAAAACGGTAGGAGACCTACCTTAGTGTGTTCTCCGACCCCTTAGCCTATAAAAACACCTCGTTCTTGGTCGGGCTAGGTCTTTGGCTCTTGTGAAAAGTTAGGGTTTTCTATGGAAAAGGGAGATTTTGGCGAGCTTTGATCGGGCGTTTGGATGCTTCTTCCGGCGATCTTCAACGACTGAGAGCTGCACTAGAGATCAAGGAAGCTTCTTCAACTCCGAGGATCGACCTACATCGACAGGAAAGATTGGATTCAAGCAGTTTTAGACCTCTTCTTGGCTTGGCCGAGGAGGGCTTCACCGGAAAATCTAGATCCTTTTAGATTTATTCCCAGGCAAGTAGCTTAAGGTTTCAATCCATAGACTTGTCCTCTAGGGTTTGCACATTTTTACGGATTTTTAAATCATGTCCTGGACCCCCTAAATTCACTTGTTTCTGTGTTAGCTCTGCACTGTGTGCAGACAGGAAGTAGACGGCCAACTAGTTGCCGTCTAGTTCTTGTGACGACGGCGAGAGATCCTGCCGTTAACTTCTTCTGACGGCTAGGACCATGCCGTCAAGTTCACATGTTTTTGCAGAAGTACTGATTAATCTTTGTAATGTGATTTAGCTTGTTCAGTGGTCTGTGCATGTTGAGAAAATCAGGATTTGTCAAATATGATATTTAGGTCATATCATGAGGATCTACGAAATTTCTGAGCATGATAATAATTAGAAGGATTTCTGTTAATTGAGATTAATTATGTTTTGACTGTAGTGAATTCTACTTAAATGGTTTTTGTTGCATGTTATGGATTAAGGAAATTTTAGTGATCTTGGAATGACTGTTCTCATGTTTTAGACCTGCTAGAACCGACTTATCACTGTAAACCATGCTTAAATGATTTATCTTATTAATTCCATGTAACCTATGTTAATTATTAAAAATAGTGTTTTACTCCAAAAATTGTGAAAATTTTCAGATATGTTCCCTGTATTGTATGTGACCTGTAGTTAAAATTTGGTAGGATTCTAAGTACTGTGCATAGTGCTATTAATTTCTGAATTTTTGAACACCATCATATGATAAACTTAAATACAGAATAATTATACATGTTGAAGGGTATTGTTTCAGATATTTCAATGAAGTTAGAACCACTGTATGCATGTTTTATATCTGTTAGGATGGATGGTTCACCATCTACCATGTTCAAATTGAAATATCTTGTAAATTACCTAAAATCTATGTTTAATATTAAAAATAGTTTTACTGCTTCTAAAATTATGAAAAATTACAAATATGTTCCTTATTACATCCATCTTGTGGTTAAAATTTATATTATTCTAAACACTATACATACTGCTATGATTTTCTGAATGATAAATGCATATAGAAATCAATAGGCATGATAATGTATATGCATGTTGAATTTTGGATAAAATAGTACCATGATAGGTTGTTGTTTCACAGTAGGATTTGATTTCAAAACTGAGAAAATATGATGGGTGATAATGGTATTGTCATCTTAATAAATTATGCATGAATGTACAAAAGAGCATAATTTAGTTATATGAAAATGTTAGTTTCATGTGATAGTTCCATAATTGCATTAATATATATGTTATTGCATTTCTAAAATGATTGGCCAATAAGACATTACTACTATAGAGATTTCCTACATAGAACTACACCATGGATGCCCCTTGGTAATGGTTCAACTATATGAAATGACCTATTGAATCCGTGGGCAACGGATTGAAATCCTAGAGGTAGACAAGTTCTACTGGTTAAGGTGGGAAGGGCTTTCCAGTTTTACGCAATAACCATGACTTCATCACTGCATTGCCTAGGTGATAAGTGAATGTCTATATGTTATATGATCTCTATAATAGTGCGGGCTATGTCTTGGCAACTAAATGATAAATGACTATATGCTACATGACTACATGCTATATGATAAATGACTACATGCTATATGACTACATGCTACATGTCTATACGCTACATGATTACATGCCATATGAACTATATGTCATTTGTTATATGTAATATTTATTACATGTTTAAATGATCACTTGCTACATGATAACTAATTGAATGTTGCATAATGTAGGTTAAAGAATTACTTGAATTTGTTTATATACTTCATAACATTGGCTACATGATTCTATTTAAATGCTTTGTTTCATAAGTGGTATCCATATGCTACATGCCATGAAAAAGGTAAATACATGTGTTAACATGATCCATGTTAAATGATGAATATGATATTACGTTTAGTACCATGTATAAGATTTTGTGAATTTGTCCATGAGATACAAATTACTTGATAAGCATGTGTTAGTATCATGTTATAACTTGAAAGGAAGTCATGTGTTAGTGTTATATAAAATTATGAAATAAAAATATGTAAGTATAAGAATGATCTCCATGTTATAAGTATTCATGTCTAGAAAACATTATTTTACATGTATTAGTATAGTTTTGTTTAAAAGATTCCATGTTTGATTTTTATGTTATAGCATGAACATAAAGGAGATTAAATGTTAAATCCTAGAAAGTTAGTAAAATGTTAAATTGTTAGAAAGCATGTGTGATAAGTGTATGAATTGTGATTTTAAGTGCTTGCTGAGTCTATTGTATAGACTCACTTGCTAAACATTTCAGGAGACTTAAAGTTGAGAACGTGGCAAGACCCAGCGAGGAACGTGAAGATTAGATTGAAGACTTGTATTTCATTTGCTAGTAGGTGATGAAAATTGTAATTTGAACTTTGGTATTATTGTACTTGGAAACTGGAAACTGGCTATGTGGATGTTATGGTTTATGTTATTTCTTTCATTAACTATATAGACTGTGGTGTGTGGATTAAAAATGTTGATGGAATAAGAGTTGTTTAATTTCCGCTGTAACATTTCATTCTATTTGTGTATATCTCAATCCATATGAATATCGTTGGGGTTTTCTCCCCTGTAACGATTTACTCTCATCCGATGTGGGTTGGTATAACCGTACCGGGTGGAAGTGGGTCGTTACAATAACACTAGTGCAATCAATTTATCTAAAAATCCAATTCAACATTCATGTACAAAACACATTGAAATAAGGCACCACTTTTTGAGAGATGAGGTTGCTAAGAAATCATTTGAGCTTAACTTTATTGAAACTGAAAAATAAATTGTAGACATTTTTACTAAGTCTCTCTCAGAAAACAGATTTTTATCCTTAAAAAGAGAGGTTGGTTTGTGCAAATTTTAACATCCTTGATATCTTCCATCTCATTTTTTGCAAATAAAATCTTTGTATTCTTGATAGTAAATTCATGCTTCTCACATTGCATTAGTTTTTTTGGTATATCAATTGTTGAGGGGGAGCCGTGTCACTCAATAAAATATTCTTGATTGTTTTTCTTTCAAATCATTTGATTCTTCATTCATCAATAATTTTAATATTCACCTTGTGGGGAGTTACATGAAAGGGGGAGTCATTGTCAATTCTTCACTCACTTTCCTTTGATGTTCAGTCTGTCCCCATGTAATTTTAATTAATTACATATTTATTTTGGTGATTAACAAAACCAAACAAAACCCTATCAAAAAGTTCTAACACATACTTCATAAGTCTTAAGTACAGGAAATATACCAAGGTCAAACAAGCCAATATTGGTAAGTATTACCTTTGTGAAGCTTTAATCATCTCAAGATCATATTTCTCTAAGTCCACATCGACTCCTGTTGAAAGTCACAATGATTTCCTTATGTGTGTATAGATTTCAATAGAGCTATAACGATTTCTTTATAGGACTGAAATATCATGTTGTTACAAACAAGTCGTTCCCGTAACGATTCCTTAAGTTATCGCAATGATTCCTTTAGAACTCGTAACGACTTGCCCGTCATAACGATTTCTTAAGTTATCGCAACGATTCCTTTAGAACTCGTAACGACTTGCCCATCATAACGATTTGCTTCGCGCAACGATTTCTTTAGCGCTCATAACGATTTCCCTTGCGCAACGATTTCTTTAGAGCTCATAACGATTTGCTTCGTGCAACTATTTCTTTAGCGCTCATAACGATTTGCCTTGCGCAACGATTTCTTTAGAGCTCATAACGATTTGCTTCGCGCAATGATTTCTTTAGCGCTCACAACGATTTGCCTTGCGCAACGATTTCTTTAGAGCTCATAATGATTTGCTTCACGCAATGATTTCTTTAGCGCTCATAACGATTTGCTTTGCGCGACGATTTCTTTAGAGCTCATAACGATTTGCTTCGTGCAACGATTTCTTTAGCGCTCATAACGATTTGTTAAGTGTTCAAACGATTTCTTCGTTGAACACATCAACTTGCTTTCCATAACGATTTGTTAAGTGTTCATAACGATTCTTTGTTGAACACATCAATGCTTTCTATAACGATTTGCTCTCTATAATGACTTTGTGGTACTCATAACGATTCCTTTAATGAATACAACGATTTGCTCTCTATAATGACTTGTTGGTATTCAAAACGATTTCTTCAGTAAACACTTGATCATAACGATTTCATAAGTCTATAGACAACGACTTTATGGTTTATATCGACTTGATATTATCTTATCTCTTAAAGCGTTGAATAGTCAAAGTCTTCTCTTATCTGTCTGACTGTTGTGCATTTAATGAAGACAGAACGTATCTCTGCATGCATGCAGATGATATCTTTTCATTATCGTGCATATTCTGTCAACATCTTTTAAAACAAGCTATTTGGCATTGCTATTTTGGTGAATATTCACATCAACGTTTACTGACAATAAGAGACAACCTAGCTGTCTACTGTTCTAGCATTTAATATGTGCAGGGTCCTAAAGATATCTTGTTGTACAACGTTGGACCATATAGACGCCAGAAGACCTTATCTCTTTGCGTGCTCAATGGATAAAAGATTGTTGACTAGAAGCTTCCAAATGACAAGCAGTCTAACGTCTACCAATCTAAGAGACAACGGTTACTTCAACGGCCATATTTCAAATGGAGATATAAATACAAGACAGAAGATCAGAAGAAAAGGAGGAATCATCAACGTACAAGCAACTCAAATCTTCTGATAGAATTCTAGAGCCAAGAACTTCACTCCTTCTTGTTTTTGCTCTTTGCTTTCCACACTGTAGTGAAAATCTTGAGAGAGCTCGTGTAGTTCTGAGAGTCTACTGTGTTTTTAGATCTTCTACTCTCAGTCCTGCTTGCTTCAGATCTTAGCTTGTTGAAGCTTGATCTAGGGGCTGTTTTTACTGCTTACCTTGCTGTGGTTGTTCCCCTCTGTGTTGAAGGAAGACCTGGTAGAGCTTCCAGGGTGTTGTTGTTCCCTTCTGTTGTGAAGGAAGACCTGGTGGGGTATCCAGGGTGGTATAATTCCCTTCGTGTGAAGGAAGACCAGCTGAGCTGGGTGTTGTAGTGTCCATAGGGGGACTATACCCTAGTTAGTGGAATCCTGAGTTGTTGCTCAGGGACTGGACGTAGGACTCCTAAGGAGAGGAGGTCCGAACCAGGATAATTTCTTGGTGTGTGGTTGTTTTTCTTGTGTGATTGCTCTTTGAACTAACTGTTACTAACCTTCATCGAAGAACGTCTTTGTGTGAATGTTTTAAGTACAGGTACTAATCAAATATTTTTAAAGACCCATTCACCCCCCCCTGGGCTTGTCAACTGGGCAACAAGTGGTATCAGAGCGAGTCTCTTCGACAAAGAAGAAAGATCCAACGATCTGAAGAGTAAAGATCCATGGCAGCCCAAGGTAACATTGAAGGTCAGTCTGAACCGACCCCCTCTCTTTGATGGTGAAGATTATGCTTATTGGAAGACCAGAATGGAGTACTTTCTTCAAGGTCACGACTATCAGATATGGTCAATAGTAGAAGAAGGTGATCTCCTGGTCACAAATGAGAAAGCTCAGTGGACAGATGATGATAGAAAAAAGATCTCCTTAAATGTAAGGCTAAGAGTATTCTGTGCTGTGCACTAAGCAAAAAGGAATTCAACAGAGTTTCAGCCTGCAAATCCACAATGGAGATGTGGGAAAAGCTAGTAGAATTACCTATGAAGGCACAGACAAGGTGAAGGAGACAAGAATTGATATTCTTGTTACTCAATATGAAAGATTTCAGATGCAATCAGGTGAGTCCATAACTCAAATGTTCAGTCGATTCACAGATATTACAAATGGATTGGCTGGACTTGGGAAAACCTATGAGATTGGAGACATGGTGAGGAAAATCTTAGATCCTACCATCCTCGTGGACCCCAAAGGTCACAGCTATTGAGGAAGCTAATGATCTGAAAAGGAAGTCTTTGGAAAAACTCATTGGGTCCCTTATGGCCCATGAGATCAATATGGAAAGACTAGGAGAGTCCTCAAGTAGAAAGAAGCACTCAATACTTTAAAAGCTGTAGAAGACTCATCAGAAGCAAGCTCAGATGAAAATGAAAGTATTGAGGACAGTGAAAATGAAGAAGCAATGCTATCAAGAAGACTGCAACGGATTTTAGCCAAGAAAAAGAAATTTCAATCTGGTAGAAGATTCTTTAAGAAAAACAAAGAGTTTAAGAAGTCAGAAGGAAAGGATCTGAAGAAAGGAGAACCAATATGCTATGAGTGCAAGAAACCTGGACATATCAAAGCTGAATGTCCAAAGCTCAAGAAGCCTGAATTCAGAAAAAGAGAGAGCTCCAAGAAATTCAGGAAATATAAGAAAAGGCAATGGCAGCCGCTTGGGAAAACAGTAGCGACTCAGACAGTGAATCAAGCTCGAACAGTGATAAAGAAGAAGTCAAACTGGCGTTCATGGCAAATACAGATGATAAGGTAAGTAAGAAAAATAATGCTTGTCTAGAAAACACAAACTCAGATCTAAAATTAGAAAATGAACAATTAGAAAGCCAAATAACTGAACTTAAAAGAAGAAATGAACTGTTATGTGAAGATCTAAAAGCTAAGAATGAACAAATGATTAAATTAGAAAAACAAGTAAGTTCAGATGAACTGAAAACTGAAATTAAGACACTAACAGAAGAAAATATACAGTTATCTAGCACATTAGAAAAATTCACTAATGGTAAAAACTCCCTAATATTAAAAGGTGCCAGAAGATCAGGTAAGAAGAAAAATGGATTAGGATATACACCCCAGATAATGAAGAAACCATAGTTTATCCTAATATATCCAACGCCTAAATTGTACCTGAACAAGACATTGCATACAAGGCAGATTTCAAATATATAGAAAAAATAACAAAATTGTCCTGCTGCAGTCACTGTAACAAGTTAGGACATATCATAACAACATGCCCAACAAGACATAAGAAATGGATAATCAAAGGTAAAATCAATGATACTAACCAATCAGGACCCAAAAGAATTGGGTACCTAAAACTTGATGATTTTATTTCAGGGTAACACTCGAGCATCCAAATGGTATTTGGACAGTGGGTGCTCAAGGCACATGTCAGGTAATCGAAAGCTATTCTCTCATCTTCAAGATGAAGAAGGAACTCTTACATATAGATAACGGAAAAGGAAAAGTGTTAGGCAGTGGTTCTGTGAACAACAAGGGAAAGATAGTCATTGAAGATGTATTGCTTGTCAAAGGGCTGAAGCACAATCTCATCAGCATCAGCCAGCTTTGTGACAGAGGTCATCAGATTCAGTTTCAAGAGTCAAAGTGCAGCATATTGAAGGATGGAGCAGTAATTTTCGAAGCCAATAGAGAGAAGAACCTGTATGCACTTCATCTTGAAGAACTCAAGGATCAAGATGTCTGTTTGGCAGCAAACAAGGATCAATCAACTGAACTGTGGCACAGAAGACTAGGACATTGCAGCATAGACGGTATGAGAAAATTGCTAAAGAAGAATCTTGTGGAAGGTCTGCTAAAGGTCAGCACAAAATTGGATGGCGTCTGGACCTTGTGCCAAGGGAACATATGTTAAGAATTCCTTAAGTCAAAGACTATGGTGACAACCTCAAAACCCTTAGAACTCCTTCATATGGATTTATTTGGGCCAATGAGAACCACCAGCCTTGGAGGAAAGAATTTCGGATTTGTTATAGTTGATGATTACTCCAGATTTACTTGGGTGTCATTTCTTAGAACATAAAGATGATACTTTTGAAAGCTTTGTCAGTTTCAACAAGAAGGTGCAAAAAAATAAGAAATTCAGTATTGTCAGCATTCGATCAGACCATGGAGGTGAATTTCAGAATGAGAAATTTGCAAAGTTTTGTGATAATGAAGGAATTGAGCATAATTTTTCAGCACCAAGGACACCACAACAAAATGGTGTTGCTGAAAGAAAGAACAGAACTTTATTGGATATGGCAAGAACTATGCTGTCAGAATATGATTTGCCAAGATATTTCTGGGCTGAAGCAATAAACACAGCAAGTTATATCATCAACAGAGTAATGATAAGACCAATCCTAAAGAAAACTGCCTACGACTTGTACAAGGGAAAGAAACCAAAGATCAGTCACTTCAGGACATTTGGATGTCCTTGCTTCATCCACAACAATGGAAAAAGGGATATTGGTAAGTTGGATGCCAAATCAGATGAAGGCAACTTCATGGGGTACGCTTCTAAACCTAAGGATTACAGGGTGTTTAACAAACGTACTTTATTGATTGAACAGTCTGTACATATTATTTTCGATGAAACTAACCCTTCCTTGAGAAAGGAAGAAGATAGTGACAATGATGATGCAGATGAATTGTCCAAGAAATTAAAGGACACATTAATTGAGGACAAGCATGATCCACCTCTAGAAGACTTGCAGCAAACAGTCATTGAGCATGAAAATCTTCCGAAGGAGTGGAGATATAAGAAAGATCACCCACTCGAAAACATCATTGGTGATCCATCTGTAGGGGTAAGAACAAGAGGTAATGTAAATCCTTGTGATTACCTAGCATTTGTTTCTCAAATAGAGCCTAAGACAGTCAATGAAGCTCTTACTGATGAATCCTGGATTATAGCCATGCAAGATGAACTAAATCAGTTCAAGAGAAACCAAGTATGGTCACTTGTTCCCAAACCATCAGACCATCCAATTATTGGCACCAAATGGGTGTTCAGAAATAAATTGGATGAGGCTGGTGTAATCTTAAGAAACAAGGCTAGATTGGTGGCTCAAGGCTATTCCCAAGAGGAAGTCATAGATTTTGATGAAACCTATGCACCTGTGGCTAAACTTGAGGCTATCAGAATATTACTTGCATACGCATCTGCTCTAGATTTAAAACTATTTCAAATGGATGTTAAATCTGCATTTTTGAATGGTTTTATTAAAGAGGAAGTTTGTAGAACAGTCTCCAGGTTTGATGATTTAGAATTTCCAAATCATGTTTTTAAACTTCACAAGGCTTATATGGCTTAAAGCAAGCACCTAGAGCCTGGTATGAAAGGCTTAGTTCTTTTCTTCTAAACCATGGTTTCAATAGAGGTCGAGTAGATAGTACTCTTTTTATAAAGTCAAAAGTCAAGCACATACTACTAGTTCAAATTATGTAGATGACATTATTTTTTGTTCTACTGATGAATCCCTTTGCAAGTATTTTGAAAGGTTGATGCAGGGAGAGTTTGAGATGAGCATGATGGGGGAGCTCAATTATTTTCTTGGATTACAAATCAAGCAAGGAAAAGATGGCACCCACATCTGTCAAGCAAAATACACCAAAGAGCTTTGAAAGAAATTTGGTTTTGAGAACACAAAGCTACTCTCAACACCAATGAGTACATCTACAAGGATGGATAGTGACAAGGATGGTAAGAAAGTAGATCAAAAGATCTACAGAGGTATGATTGGTTCATTACTGTACTTAACGGCCAGTAGACCTGATATTCTATTCAGTGTATGCATGTGTGCTAGGTATCAAGCAGATCCTAGAGAATCTCATTTAATCTCCGTAAAAAGAATATTAGATATTTAGCTAGAACTCATGATTTAGGTTTGTGGTATCCAAAATCTTGTGAAATTAATTTAGTAGGATATTTTGATGCTGACTATGCTGGATGCAAAGTAGATAGAAAAAGTACCAGTGGTTGTTGTCAATTTCTTGCAGGGTGTTTGATATCCTGGTCCTCAAAGAAACAAAATTTAGTGGCACTGTCTACAGCTGAAGCTGAGTACGTGGCTGCTGGAAGTTGTTGTACACAACTCCTATGGATAAAGTAACAACTTGAGGATTTCGGACTAAATATCAAATCAATTCCACTACTGTGTGACAACACCAGTGCTATCAATCTCACCAAAAATCCAGTCCAGCATTCAAGAACCAAACATATTGAGGTTAGATATCATTTTATTCGTGATCATGTAGCAAATGGTAACATTGAAATATCTTTTATTGACAAAATGGTCAGTTAGCAGATATTTTCACAAAAGCCTTACCCGAGGAAAGATTTACGTCTCTTAGAAGGAAATTGGGCATGTGTAATTTGTGAAGAGATTTCTGTTTAAAATTGGCATATAAATTTTCAGAATTAAGTAAGTTTTCCCTCCATGGCTTTAAGCAAAAGTAATTTAAATTATCTTTCCGGGCCGCTCTCTTTATAAAGTCTGTTGAGTTGGTCAAACTCATTTGTTGTTTTCTGCCACCTATTGGCACCTCACTTTTGATAAAGCATATTTAATTCCAAAATCGATGTGGGAATGATTCATCTTCTACCTTTTTCCCTCTTTCGTCTGGTTGTGCCTGAGCCGATGCCCTAACGACTTCGACATCGACTCTCTGCAAATTTGAAGCCCTTCACCTCTTCCCGCGAAGAATTTCTTGAGGGCTTTCACTTCTGCCACCATCTCCTCGTTCTGAAACCTCCTCCACTCAAATCCATGGCCACACCAGTTGTTTCCGGCAGTCTTGGGGGCTACGGCACTGAGTACCTCTCTCTTGAGCAGCAGGAAAGGTTGATGTTCGTGAAGACGAAGCTTTGTGGCAATAAAGCAATGGATGTAGCTGATCTTGAGAAGAACGGCTTGCACAGCATAGTGGCCGCAGTGAGAAGAATGCAGTGGACAATCATTTCGACCTTCTCTGAGGTAAGCTATCTGGACCTGTGAAGGCGTTCTACGTTTGCTTGAAATCAGAGGCAGATGGGTCCTGACATCTTCAGTCAAGGGAACCATGATCAAGATTGATCATAATCTTCTGAAGACTCTGTTTGATGTAAGCATGACTGGTCACAGTGGAATCCACACTGTGGATACCCAGGTCAAGGGTCTCGAAATCATTGGTCCTGAATTCCGGTTGAGAGATGGGAAAATAGATATCAATCAGTTGAATGCATTCAACCGTCTTCTGCACTTTATTGTTTGTCAATTCTAGTTCCTAGAAGTGCAACTTTTTCAACCTGTACCAAGGCAGATTCGGATATGATGTTCTGGGCATACAGAACAAGGAGATTAACATGGCCGAAGTGATGATAGAAAGGATGAAGTTTGCTCGTGATCAGATTTGGGACACCAAGAGTAAGCTCAATGTATCTCTGCCTTATGCTCATTTGCTCACCAAGGTTTTCAAACACTTTGGTGTTGACCTGTCTGGGGCAGTAGTTGAGAAGATGGCCAGAGCATTAGGTCCAGAAATCTTAGAAAAAGTGGTTCTTAATCATAAATGGTGTATGGACCAAGACCTCAGTGGCTGAGGGTGAGGCTATAATTGGCGAAGCCCTGAAGTCCAGCCAGAGGAAGTGGTAGCAGCAGCAGCATGACACCAGATGCACCAGAATCAACTACAACTCAAGCAGCAGTTTTTGAGCCAGAATTTTCAGCAGAACCAGCAGCAGGAGCACCAGCTGAAGTTGCATCCGCATTAGAAGAGGCACAGAATCATCAGTTGCAGTAGTATTGGAAAGAGAAAGTGTAGAGGAAGCCTCAGTGGCACCAGCAGGAGCTGTAGTGGAAGAAGCTGTGGCATCCGGCCACCTTGAAGAAGCAGCTATAGAAGATGCTCTCAGCCATGAGGAGCAAAATGTTAGTGAGCCTCAAATATCAGAATCCGTGGCAGTGGGCCACAATGTTGAAGTATTTGTGGATGAAGCTCCCATTCAGAAGGAGCAAACAATTGTTCCCGATGACACTGTGATGGAAGAAGCTCCCATTCAGGGGGAGCAAGGAAGTGTTGCAGAAGATGCTCCTATTGAGGGGGAGCAGTCTGTCAGCCCAAATATCCCAGAAGAAACCTCTGTACCAATGGCAATACCTCCGGTTTAGGCACTTCATTGGAAGGAAATGAAGGCATACCTCAGGGGGAGAGCACTGAAAACCCCCCAGAAGAACATTTCCGAGATGGGGAAACGGCTAGCTCCTCAGAATCTGATGAGGATGCAATATTGATGAAGTACAGGCTCCTGTGAACCAAGCCAAGGAGAAAGGGAAGGAAGTTGCTCCAGAACTTCCTCTTCTTGCATGATGCTTCATTTTAAAGGACCCAGAGGCAGAAGATTGTGATATACACCTGAAGCCTGTCATAGAAAGACTAGATGTTCAAGGAGAAATCCTGTGCTCTTTGCAGTCCGATGTAAATTCAATTTTCATGAGCCAGGCCTCCACCTCAAAAGAGATGTTACAAGTAAGGAATGTAATGAAATGGTTCAATAAGGAAATGGGATCCATGAAGGCCTTACTTTCAGAAGTTCTGCAAGCCATAAAAGCTCAAGCACCTCCATCTTCTGTGCCTCCTACATCAGCTGCAGAAATGGAAGGGCCATTTGTGGTTTCAGAAGAAGTACCTTTGGAGTCAGGGCCATCCGGGCCCTCAGTTCAGGAGTAAGGGCCATCAGGGCCTCCAGCTGAAGGGTCAGGACCATCCGAGCCGGCAGGAAACAAGCAGATTCCAGCAGAAGAACCTGTTGTAGATCCAGTGCCCCCAATTTCTTCTCCCTCTCAAACCCCTGCTCCTCCATCCCCTCCTTCAGCCTCCACTGCTCCACCTGCACCTCCAACCTTTAAGCAACCACACCCTAGAATCATCTCCTCACCAGCACCTTTTTCCTCTCAATCCACCTCGCCTCCTGCATCTTCAACTCCCTTTCCTCTGCCTCCTCCTATCTTTGAGGTTCCTCCAGCCTCATCATCAGCTGGAGCCTCCTCCTCTGGTCCCTCATCATCAGCTGGACCATCTCCTCACACCTCTTCTCATCCACCATCCCTTCTTCATCCTCATCCTCCTCCCTCCTTCATCACCATCATCCCAGAAGGAGCTCAACTTGATGGTCCCTCTCTGAGCCCCATCAAAGACGAATTTAAGGACACCATTCTTGGCTCTGTTCTCAAAGTTGGCCAGCATATTCATGTCTCTGATCCTTCCTGTCCTCCCTCTAAGAAAAGAAAAACCTTCTCTTCATCTTTTAATCCGTTGTATCCTCCCTTGTGGTTTTCTCTCACAGAGGTCACTAAAAACAGGCCTCTCTACAGGGAATACCTCACCAAGGTTGTCTTTGCCACCCTCTTCAATCTTCCTTTCCTAAACCTTTCTGACCATCTTCAAACCATCCTACCTTACACCTCTCTTACCAAGGTTGTCAAGACCAAGATCTTCTCTCTGCTCAATCCTTATCTGAAGAAGAATGGGCAGCTCAAATAAAGTCCTCTACAACAAGTTTCTCACTACCCGATCTGAAGTTTTTCCTCCCAGGGATCACTCTCTCACCTTGACAGAATGGTTTCTGGTCCACCATAACAACACCTGGGCTCCCTTCATCCAGAAAGAGATCAAGATGATCAGGCAATTCAAGTTGTTTAATGATTATAGGTATCTTCATCGTTTACCTGAAGTCCAGCTCAATCAGTTCAGGCAAGCCATCCGAAATCTTGGACCTGAGCGTGGCACTGCAGCAATTCAAGTGGACTTTGCTACTCTTCAGCTGCCAGAGGCTACATATCTTCCTCCCCTTCACTCTTTACTCATGGATACACCAGTGGGCTCAGTTATTTTTGATCGTTTTGCGCGAGTGATGGGCAGAATCAAAGTTCAGAAGGGCAGTGTGGTAGCTTTCCACAGATTTATCTTTAGGAGTACCACCTAGGCCACATCCGTGCTGAGATTCTAGCCCCTGCCTTGTCAGAATGTGAAAGACTGACACCTGCAGGTTGGGCCAAGTTCTATCCCTTATCTGCTCAGCAATTGTCGGATACAAATGCAACCTTAGCCAGGGAAGGCCGCCCTCCAATCTCAGCTGCAACTTTTCTGGACATGAATTCCCTCCACCTTGTAAATGATCCTCTTCAAATTTGGGTGGAAAGGTACAAAGTCTATGTCGCCATGCGCCAGGAATTGAAGCATAGGCAGATCTCTATCATGTTTCCATTATTTAGTTTCTTGCTTGTGCTAGCTTTGGAAAAGTCACCTACTACAAGGTATCCTTGGACAGAGATCCATACCATGATTTCCTTGAAGCTCAGTTGGTCCTTCACCTAAAAAGATTGGCTCCCTCTATGGTACCAAATTATTCTGTTGGCCCTGGACCCTTCAAGACTTACTTTGAGAAGCAGGAAGAGCAGGCCTGGGAGATTATTTCTCATTTTGCCTCTCTATTATCTCCTGCTTATTACTTACTTGTACCTCCTCAGAATGAATGAACTACTTTACTTGTCTCT
Organism: Colocasia esculenta; assembly: GCA_014218235.1. Classification (NCBI taxonomy): domain Eukaryota; kingdom Viridiplantae; phylum Streptophyta; class Magnoliopsida; order Alismatales; family Araceae; genus Colocasia; species Colocasia esculenta. Next base: position 82,598,315 of record CM024754.1, on the reverse strand, counting down.
GCTTATCTTTTCTCTTCATTCTTTGTCTCAGATTCTCTTTTTGCTTAATGACAAAAAGGGGGAGAAAAATACTTAGCATGTCTGAAATACATTCCGCAAATATTCATATTGTCTGAATACATTCTGTAAATATTCAGATTCTTTATTCATGCTTATTGTTAAGTTTTGTCATCACCAAAAAGGGGGAGATTGATGTTCAGTCTGCTCCCATGTAATTTTAATTAATTACATATTTATTTTGGTGATTAACAAAACCAAACAAAACCCTATCAAAAAGTTATAACACATACTTCATAAGTCTTAAGTACAAGAAATATACCAAGGTCAAACAAGCCAATATTGGTAAGTATTACCTTTCTGAAGCTTTAATCATCTCAAGATCATATTTCTCTAAGTCCACATCGACTCCTGTTGAAAGTCACAACGATTTCCTTATGTGTGTATAGATTTCAATAGAGCTATAACGATTTCTTTATAAGACTGAAATATCATGTTGTTACAAACAAGTCGTTCTCGTAACGATTCCTTAAGTTATCGCAACGATTCCTTTAGAACTCGTAACGACTTGCCCGTTATAACGATTTCTTAAGTTATCGCAATGATTCCTTTAGAACTCGTAACGACTTGCCCGTCATAACGATTTGCTTCGCGCAACGATTTCTTTAGCGCTCATAATGATTTACCTTGCGCAACGATTTCTTTAGAGCTCATAACGATTTGCTTCGCGCAACGATTTCTTTAGCGCTCATAACGATTTGCCTTGCGCAACGATTTCTTTAGAGCTCATAACGATTTGCTTCGCGCAACAATTTCTTTAGCGCTCATAACGATTTGCCTTGCGCAATGATTTCTTTAGAGCTCATAACGATTTGCTTCGCGCAACGATTTCTTTAGCGCTCATAACGATTTGCCTTGCGCAACGATTTCTTTAGAGCTCATAACGATTTGCTTCGCGCAACGATTTCTTTAGCGCTCATAACGATTTGTTAAGTGTTCATAATGATTTCTTCGTTGAACACATCAACTTGCTTTCCATAGCGATTTGTTAAGTGTTCATAACGATTTCTTTGTTGAACACATCAACTTGCTTTCTATAACGATTTGCTCTCTATAATGACTTGTTGGTACTCATAACGATTCCTTTAATGAATACAACGATTTGCTCTCTATAATGACTTGTTGGTATTCATAACGATTTCTTCAGTAAACACTTGATCATAACGATTTCATAAGTCGTATAGACAACGACTATATGGTTTATATCGACTGATATTTATCTTATCTCTTAAAGCGTTGAATAGTCAAAGTCTTCTCTTATCTGACTGCTGTGCATTTAATGAAGACAGAACGTATCTCTGCATGCATGCAGATGATATCTTTTCATTATCGTGCATATTCTGTCAACATCTTTTAAAACAAGCTATTTGGCATTGCTATTTTGGTGAATATTCACATCAACGTTTACTGACAATAAGAGACAACCAGCTGTCTACTGTTCTAGCATTTAATATGTGCAGGGACCTAAAGATATCTTATGTTATAATGTTGGACCATATAGACGCCAGAAGACCTTATCTCTTTGCGTGCTCAATTGGATAAAAGATTGTTGACTAGAAGCTTCCAAATGACAAGCAGTCTAACGTCTACCAATCTAAGAGACAACGAACTTCAACGGCCATATTTCAAATGGAGATATAAATACAAGACAGAAGATCAGAAGAAAAGGAGGAATCATCAAGTACAAGCAACTCAATCTTCTATAGAATTCTAGAGCCAAGAACTTCACTCCTTCTGTTTTTGCCTTTGCCTTCCACACTGTAGTGAAAATCTTGAGAGAGCTCGTGTAGTTCTGAGAGTCTACTGTGTTTTTAGATCTTCTACTCTCAGTCCTACTTGCTTCAGGATCTTAGCTGTTGAAGCTTGATCACGGAGCTCATATCAAACGAAGGCACATTCACTACAACACATACTAGTGCAATGCCAAGCACCACAAGTCCATACTCCGCAGTTAATAAGTACGATGGGGCGCTCCTCCCCAGGACCAAAGACAGGGCCCTAATGCACAGGCCTTAGCAAAATGGACCGAAGTCACACATTGTGCGATAAAACATTACTATTATGGCCACAGATTTCCAATAACAAGCTCATAGTAATAAGGACATGATCATTCATAGAGTTCAAGGTATGACAATAGCTCAAGAGATTATTTGGATCGCATAACGACGTATTTTAGTTTCATACTCTTAGTGTCTTGACAAGAGGATGGCTAATGATACATCGTACAGGTACAAAGTGCTCTCCTATCTCAGGGTACTTCATGGTACAACCAGTCGGTCTCTATGAGGGAATCCGCAGAGTACGGAGACTTACAGATGTCTTAGGGAAAAGGTCGCTAGTCATGTCGATACGGAATGACCGGCCGAGAGTTTCCAATTCCCCAAGAAGGATGTGCCTATCGTGCAAATGTGTAAGTGTCGTGACACGGAACTTTCCTAATCATGCGTGCAATGATGAGCAACAATATGGAAAACCTCGGAAAGCACGTAATAAGGAAACAAGCAAGTAACATAATAGGAAAGCTTTAAACTAAGCAAGTCCCTTCTAACATGTAACCTCTGCAGATTCATGTCACAACTTATATTATGATAGATTTCTATCAAGCTAGATCACAAGATGATAATCAAATGAACATAAGATCAATCACTTCATATTGTGTATTAGAATCATATTCATGTCATTATAGTTTTCAAATGGGTTGGTCACTTTTAGGCCAATGCACAACTAAGTAACATGATCACAGACCAAGACATACACATGTTTGACTGACTAACCAAAGGAACAGTCTTGGATTGGCCTTTGAATCGCGACGGGTACAGACGTCACTTTTCAAAGAATCGTACACAGTTGAGCACAACTTTGTATAAAGGCATAGAATCGCGTCGAACCTTCCTGTCGCGTTTAAATTGTGACAGGACAGATGGTCTCCTTTCATACATAAATTGATTACTAGATCGATTACCTAACCAAAATCGCGACAAACCTTCCTGTCGCGTTTCGAACGGAATCGATTGCAAGATCGATTACCGACCAAAATCGCGATGGTCATGTCTGTCATGTTTACAACGTGACAAACCGATATGTCGCGACGATTCTTGAGTCACGACGCTTCGATATGTCACGTTCAAGGATCGACTTCAAATTTCGAATATAAAAATTATACGAAATCGGAGAGCAGGAAAATTGCTAAATCGCGACGGTGATGGGTTCAGAAACCCATGCGACACACAGTTTGATGTGTCAAGGTTGACTGGTCAAACTTGAAAATGCGACGGATATCTCAGTCACCTATACTTGAATCGTGATGTACCTGTACGTCACGTTCATGCAAATAGAATCACGATGTCTGGATATGTTGCGTTCTTGGATCTTTCCCGAAAATACAGAAAACGGATACAACCCTTCATGATAGACCTATAACTTGGAATCTAGCGATCTCTAGACAAAACTCTGAACATGAAAAGTGTCGAGGACATCAAATAGAAGAGAATCATGGTTTTGGTTTGACCCAAAATGACCTCAATTTGTGTAAATCATGGCATAACCATGAAAAGCTCTAAACATGCACGACTTATGGAAAACGCTTAACACGACTAACATGCTTGATGGAAATTGGGCAAAACAGATGCAAAAGAAACTAGACTCGATGCTCTTTTAGATGGTATAAACCTTGTTTAGTTCTGGCCCGAGATCACCTACCTTGGAGTGGATCTAAGAGGGTCTTCTACTTAGGTCGCAGCAGAGAAAGGTTGGAGAAGATGGTGTCCTCCTGTCCGTTCTCCTCCTCTCCCGGTGCTCTAGCATGCCTCCACATGACCCCAACACGATGGTAAACTTCCCCTAAAAGTCTTATGATGATTAGTTATAGGATTAGGGTTTATTTCAAGTCCTAATGAGACTAGGAAAGGTGGGTTGCTATTTCTGTATGGTACCTTCCATGTATTAAGGTTTCTCCTCCCAATTGGAGTAGCAATACCATTAGGAAACACCCTCTAATGGCTGGGTACGATTTTGATTACTTTGTATGGCTAATTACCTTTGTTTTAGCCCTAATTTGCCATTTCCTATTTTCTGCATAATTATGTTGCGAATTTTGGTTTTATTATTAGGTTTTGTTCTTAGCCCAATAAGAGTTGTGTTGGTCCCAACAATTTAAATGGTTGATCTCACTTCTTGGGAGTTTAACACAGACATTTATTTATTTGTTAACATTCTCAATTATTGTTATTTTCCTAAAAAAAATTAATCCATAAATTTCTTGGGTGTTACACCCACTCCCACTTAATAGAATTTGGTCCCCCAAATTCATATAATCATAATCAGAAATAGTATCTTACCGAATAAGTCAGAGTAGTTTCGCATTATTGTTGACTCGGGTTCCCAGGTAGCTTCCTCTACACCTCGCTTGTTCCATTGAACTTTAACCATGGGTATACTTCGGTTCCGTAGTTGTTGTATCTTTCGATCCAGAATCTTGACAAGTTTCTCAATGTAAGTCATATCCTTCCCCAGCACTAAACCCTCAAACCCGATCACATGCTCAGCATCATAGACATAATTCCTCAGCATAGATACATGAAAGACATTGTGTACCATTTCCAGTTGCGAAGGTAATGCCAGTCGGTAAGCTACTTCTCCAACCCTTTCTAGGATTTCAAAAGGGCCGATAAATCTAGGACTTAATTTTCCTTTAATTCCAAACATGTGGATTCCACGCGAAGGTGACACCTTCAAGAACATGTGGTCACCAACTTGAAATTCTAAGTCCCTTCTCCTCTTGTTTGCATAGCTTTTCTATCTGGACTGAGCTACTTTAAGACGCTCATGAATGAACTGGATCTTCTGAGCGGTGTCTGGCACTAACTCTGGTCCCAACCATTGTTGATGAACAGTCTATCCCCATGTAATTTAAATTAATTACATTTCTATTTTGGTGATTAACAAAACCATGTTATTTTGATAATTATCAAACCCTTGATTAAGGTCACTAACCTATTTTCTACAAGTCTTAAGCACAGGAAATAAGAACAAAGGAAACAAGCCAAAACAGGTAAGAATCTTCATACTGTAGAAGCATATTTATCTAAATACATTGATTTGTATTAAGCCATAACAATTTCATTTGTTTATAATGATTCCATAATCATAAGGATTCATTATATGCTTTAACGATTTGATAAGTATTCGTAACGATTCATTTAGTCATCGTAACGACTTGCTCTCGTAACGATTCCTTTAGTCATCGTAACGACTTGCTTTCGTAATGATTCCTTTAGTCATCGTAACGACTTGCTCTCGTAACGATTCCTTTAGTCATCGTAACGACCTGCTTTCGTAACGATTCCTTTAGTCATCGTAACGATTTGCTATCGTAACGATTCCTTTAGTCATCGTAACGACTTGCTCTCGTAACGATTCCTTTAGTCATCATAACGACTTGCTCTCGTAATGATTCCTTTAGTCATCGTAACGATTTGCTATCGTAACGATTCCTTTAGTGATCATAACAATATGCTATCGTAACGATTCCTTTAGTGATCATAACGATTTGCTCTTGTAACGATTCCTTTTGTGATCTTAACGATTTGCTCTTGTAACGATTCCTTTAGTTATCGTAACGATTTCTTTAGTGATCATAATGATTCTTTATATCTCATAACAATTTGTTGTTAAGTGACAATGATTTGGTTGCATAACGATTTCATAAGTCATAAAGGCATCGATTTCATATTAATCAATTTGACATATGACTTATCCTTTCAAAAGGTTGAATAGTCAAAGTCTTCGCACATGTCCCTCTAACCTCTGTGCATTTATTACTCTGAACGTATCTCTGTATTCATGTAGACGATATTTCCTATTATCATATCTTTTCTGAAAACATTTTTTTAGAACAACAAAATGGCATTACTATTTTGATGATGAACATTCATTCTGACGTTGACAGACAACAAGAGACAGCCTAGCTGTCTACTGTTTAGCATTTAATGTATGCAGGTCTCTAACAACATTCGTCATACAACGTGGACAAAATAGAAGCCAAAGAAGATCACAGAAGATCCTCTCTCTCTCTCTCTTTGCGTGCATGAAAGGATAAAGGACTGTTGACTGGAAGCTTCCAAGTGTCAAGCAGTCTAACATACACTTATGTATAGAGACAACGGGCACTTCAACGTTCGAATTTGAAAAGGATGATATAAAAGGAGATTGAAGATTCAAAAGAAGAGATACGGAGAACCAAGGAATACTAAGTGAAATCGTCTTCAACCTCTCTGAAAGCCAAGCAAACACTTCTATTAGTTTCAACTCTAGCTCTCTGTGCTTAGTGTAGATTTGTGAGAGAGCTTCTTGTTCTGAGAAGAATCCATTATTGTAAATCTTGTTCTTCTCAGTCCTTGCTTCAGATCAAGTGTGCTCTATAAGCTTGATCTAGGGGCGTCTTCCTCTTGAACATTTTTCAGGTGTTGTACCTTTGTGTGTGAAGGAAGACCTGGTGGAATCCAGGATGTGTGTTCCCTTCTGTTGTGAAGGAAGACCTAGTGGGACATCCAGGGTGTTTATTTTTCCCTTCGTATGAAGGAAGACCAGCTGCGGCTGGGTGTAAGGGTCCTAAGGGGGACAGTACCCGTGGTAGTGAAATCCTGAGATATTGCTCAGGGACTGGACGTAGGACTCCTAAGAAGAGGAGATCTGAAACAGGATAATTCTTGTGTTGCGTGATTGCTTTCTGTGTGATTGTTGATTATTCTAACTATAACTAACATCCATCAAAGTGTATTTTTCTGCGAATATTTTTAGTGAACAGGTATAGCTGATAAACTTTTAAAGACCCATTCACCCCCCCCCCCTGGGCTACCTAACTGGGCAACAATTGTCACTCTCCAACCTCTTCCCAGCACACAGGTGATTTGCAATTTCTACCATACAATGCCTCAAAGGGTGCCATCTTTATGCTTCCTTGATAGCTATTATTATAAGAAAATTCGACCAGAGATAACTGTTCACTCCAATATCCTTCAAAAGTGCATAAGCTCGGAGCATATCTTCTACGATTTGATTTGTCCTTTCTGTTTGACCATCTGTCTGGGGGTGAAAGGCAGTGCTGAAATTTAGTCGAGTGCCAAGTGTTGTCTGCAACTCTCGCCAAAAGTGTGACGTGAGCCGGGGGTCCTTGTCGGATACAATGGATGAGGGGACTCCATGTAATCTAACCACCTCTTCAATGTACAATGCAGCAGCACATTCACAGACCATTTACTCTTTATAGGCAAGAAGTGAGCCGACTTAGTTAATCGGTCCACAACTACCCATATTGCGTCAAGTCCTCCCCTGGTTCTAGGTAATCTCATAATGAAGTCCATTCATATGCTTTCCCATTTCCATTCAGGTATGTCTAAGGGTTGTAACACACCTGATGGCCTAAGATGTTCTACCTTGACCTGCTGACAAGTTAAACAACGTGCTACAAGCTTAGCTACCTCTCTTTTCATGTTTAGCCACCAATAAGTTCTTTTCACATCTTGATACATCTTAGTGGCTCTAGGGTGAATTGTATACCTGGATCGGTGAGCTTCACTCATCAGCTTCTTCTTGAGTCCTTCATTATCTGGTACATAGGCTCTTCCTTTAAACACCAGTCTACCACTCTCGGTTATAGAGAGTATGGTGTAGCAACCCGAAAAATTCAGTATTTAAAAATTTGAAATAATAAAATTCTATAAAAACGGAATAATAGAAACAAACATACTATTATCATATGTGAAAGAACACATCTAAAAATTTCATAACAATTATAAATCAACCCCCAATATTATCCCTAAGTGTTCCACGAAGAAATTCGTGCAAGCATACGTCATAATGTGACTAATTATCCAAATTAGGAAACTAAGTCGAAAAATCATTAACACGGAAAGATAACGCGCCCATAATAAACGAACCTGTCGGAGAGACTTCCAACGTCATGTAATGATGAACCATAAGAAAATTAGGCTTAGAAAAAAATTCGGAAACAGTTTAGAAATGAGGTGACTTATTATTGTAATAAGTAATAATTCAGAAAACTCATTATCATATGAGCCAAGTAGATTAACAAATAAAAAAAAATGATGGGTAGACACAAACAATATGTAATAATAATCCATCATGAGAAATTTGATCAATGGACCTCCCATAGCCCATGAATAAAATTCGAAACTCTAATATTCTTTAATTTTAAAAGAGAATTTTATAAGTTAAAACACATTAAACAAAAAGAAGTGGTGGGCTTTGTTAATTGAATCTTATAAAAGTTATTGGGCAAATAGGGATTTTTAAAAAGAGAAATAATAGGAAAATACCCTAAATTTGTAACTAAATTATTACTTAAATAGAAAAGGGGTATTTAATGTATTAAATAGCTAATTTGAGTTGTAATTGGATTCCTAAACCTACCCTAATGGGTTGGCCACGGATTTAACTCCCATCCTAACCCAAATAGGAAGTGGAAAACATAGAAGGTGAAATTAAACAAAGAAATCTCGGAATTAAATAGGAGTTAAGAGTCCTATTAAGAATTAACAACCCAACAAGCATAAATACTCTCCAATCTCTCCATGGCCGCCCTAACACTTTGCTGGGGCTTGCTGGACCTGGAGGAGAGGCCAAGGAGGAGGAGATCTCGTGGGAAAAAGCCTCTCTCAAGCTCTCTCTCTCGTTCTTCAAGTTCTAGCCCTAGAAGAGGAAAAATGATCAAAGGTAGGCATTCTCACAAGCATAAATCATAAGATTTCATCTGTAGATTGTTCCATGCATTAGGAACAAAACCCCTTTTGTTTCATAATTTTCCATCGAGTATAATTTTTGTTCTGGATTTTTGAAGTCCTGCAAACCTCTTGACCCCGAACCTTCATGTTTAATTCATATGTCCTTAAATACTCGATCCCGTGCTCTTAAATTTTTATTGGAGATACTGAGGCATGTTAGGCATCTTTTGCCCCTAAAGGCCCTAAATTTCATCCACCATCTCTTGCGAATTAATTCTTGCATCTCAAACTGTTCACAGTATTCTATTCTCCATGTTTGACTTGATTAAAGCCTGTCAAAACCATGTTTGTTTTCCAATTCCTATTTACTTTAAGTGACTATGCATGTCTAGGTCATTTTGCAACTAGTTTCATGATTTTTCATTGACTATACAATTAGTTATGATTTTCTGAACGACCCTGTGTCAAAAGATATAAAGTTGGCTTGCAATCCGAGGCTCTGTCATTTTCCCGCTCGAACTCAGGCTCAGAACCTGAGAACGTGACGGCCTGATAGGTTGCGTTCTCAGAGCCATCGCGACATAGGAACCTATCACGATCTGATTGCGACAGGGTACCCTATCGCGTTCTGGCCGCCCGACTTGACCTACCTGTTGCGACCCTCAAGAGACCCCATCGCGATCTGCCTGCCTGAACTGACAAGGCCATCGCGATCCTTAGAAGGCCCTGTCGCGTTCTGTCTGAACCCCGTCGCGACCCTTACAAGGGTGCGTCACGGTCTAACTTTTTGCATGAAAACCCACATCTTTGCAAGTCTTGTGGTGCTACAGTTACCCCTATGTTTTGCTAACTGTCTGAAACACAGAAAATGAAGTTGTAATTATCAAAGGTATTCTAATAATTAAATTCAATCACATGAACTTTCATATCTATGATTTCATGAGACGTGCACACACTTTGAACCATCCAAATATGGATTAACTTGACATGTTAATATTTCATAATACCTCTGGTAATTTATTTAAATTATCTATTTAAATTGCCATATTTTAAATGAACTTATCTACGTTTTCTCGCGATGTTTTTGGGAATACCATTACCGACGCTCCATTGTTCTAGAATTCCTCTAGAACGTCGAGCACTTGTTTCTATATACACACTCTCTCTTGACTTGGACAAACTCTCCGTCGGATACTCCTTCTGCCGGACTAGTAAATCCTTATTCAAGGCCTCCGTAAGTCTCCTCTGTCCATGGATTCCCACATGGTTGACGAGCTGGTTGTACCCTAACACCTATGATACCCTTTAGGGATCAACATGATCCAAACGGCTATTAGAAGTTCGCTCTTATCTTGAATCACGTTGGACCTCTGGACCTGTGCTTAACATGGCCAGTGGGAGGGTCGTGAGTTCCTCCTGACTGCCGATACCAAGTGTGCATGTTGTGCAACTGTTACTATTGCCTGCTACTCGAAGTGTTACGTGCCTTGTCCCTTACTTCTCATCTATACTCTACTCGCTCATCTATTCACGTTCACTCTACTATCTCGTATATTCATCTAGTGCTCTTATCTATTTCTTGGTACTCTCAATTGGCATTAATTGATTGTCTAAAGATAAAAACATAACCAATGCCAGCTCAATATGGCCCATCTGGTCCTGGGGGGAGTGCCCGAAGTGTCATTTGCCCGCGGGAGTTAAATGATCAGGATGTTGGCATTACATCCAAGTGCCATACTATCAAGATTAATCTAAGACAATCAACACAAGTGCTATATTCTCTCGATGTCTTTGACAAAACAAAGTGCTATATTCTCTCGTTGTCTATTGACAACAAAAGTGATATATTCTCTCTCGGCTATCTACGGATAACCAAAGTGCCATTACTATTTCGATTGATAAAAGTTAATCAAAAGTGTTATACTATTTCGATTGACAAGAAAATCAATCAAAGTGCAATTTACTCTCTATATGGCCAACTACTTTCTCTCTCCTTGCTATACATGTTGCTTGCTATTGCTTGACGTTGACGTTATTTGCCATCGTGTTGTTATCGTTTCTATCGTGACTTGACTTTAATCATCGTGCTATACTTGATTCATCTGTTATCTGAACCATGTTACTTGTGATATTACTTTCTCGACTTTACATGACTCGCACTATCATTTATTACTCTACCTTTTAAAGCACTAATTAATTAAAGCCTGCTTGATTCACGAGATTTAAGTCCTAGTGGGCGTTATCGCTCACCCTTTGTTATTTGTTATTGTGTCTCAGGTAAGCTAGTTGACGTCACACACACCAATGGGATGGGACCAGAGTGATGAGCAACCTGGAGTCAGTTGATGAAGTTACCCTAGTACAATGGAGTCTAGTAGTTATTGCTTTAGATTCTCCTTTTCAATGTAATGATGTCAATGAGCTCAATGTGGTGGCTCCAAATTAGTGGTTGTAATAGTCTTAGTGATTTTATAATGAAATTAAGAGTTTATACCAATTATTGTTCATTATATGCTCTGAATCATTCAACTGTTGTACATTTTTCTCTACTATGTACTTTGCTCACGTCTCCCCGATTTATTCCGCTGCTAAATTGGCGGGGCGTGACAGTTGGTATCAGAGCCTAGTATGTCTTAATTAGATATCTTAGGTTTAAGATGTTCTAGGATGTCCTCATTGGATCTCTTGGGTATAGGGTGTTCTAGGACGAACTGCCATGATGCGTGTCTAAGTCAACCACCATACCTATGTGAGGATTGGGTAGAACCCTGGTTAAGATCTAAATATATTCATCGGTACGTATGTATCAACTTAATATTACTTTAGCATCCTAATGTCAAACTCATTCTTGAAGGAACTCTTAATGGACGGCGACATGAGATCAACCCAGAGGCTAGTTTTGGCATGTCAGCAAGCCACTCAACTGCTAGAAAAAGCTATGGAAGCGACTAAGGAGATTAAAAAGGAGACCAATCAGAATGGGAAGAGAAGATATAACCATGGCAAGAAGGCCAACCAACAAGTGAATCGTAACAATGAGATCATCTGCCTTCATTGTCACAAGCCAGGTCATGTGGCCAAGGAGCGTTGGCGAAAAATTGGTGCATGCCTACATTGTGGCAACTCGAGGCATCAGCTGCAAGACTGTCCACTCTTGGAAGAATTAGCTACTAGTGTGAAAAATCTCAATTCTATGACAAAAGGGAAGCAACCAAACAATGGTAAGGGTAAAATGAAGAATAAGAAGGTGTTTAAAAGGGAACATGATACTAAAGGAGGAGATACAGTAAATAGCAAAAGAAGAAAAGGGGAAGTGGAGCGGAAGGAAGGCTGTGAATTTTGTGAAAGGCCAGGGCACCAGACTGATAACTGTTGGAAGAAATTGGGCAGATGCTTGCGATGTGGAAGTCAACAATATCGAGTCATCGATTGTCCAATAAAGAAGAACCAAACTCCACGCCAAGGACGATTACAAGCCCTTGTGGATATAAATCATGCCAATGAAGATGGACAAGGTATCATCACTAAACCCTTAAGTTAATTTCCTATTATTTCCACGATAGTAAAGCCCTAAGTGGGGGAGATGATGGAATGAAATATTCAAAGTAAATTGGTAATTGTATCATATCATATGAATTTGGGGACCAAATTCTTTTTAAGTGGGGGAGGATGTAGCAACCCGAAAAATTCAGTATTTAAAATTTTGAAATAATAAAATGCTATAAAAATGGAATAATAGAAACAAACATACTATTATCATATGTGAAAGAGCACATCTAAAAATTTCATAAAAATTATAAATCAACCCCCAATATTATCCCTAAGTGTTCCACGAAGAAATTCGTGCAACGAAAAATCCGATTGGCCAAGCATACATCACAATGTGACTAATTATCCAAATTAGGAAACTAAGTCGGAAAACCGTTAAAATGGAAAGATAATGCGCCCATAAATTAAACGAACCTGTCGGAGAGACTTCCAACATCATGTAATGATGAACCATTAAGAAAATTGGGCTTAGAAAAATAATTCGGAACAAGTTTAGAAATTGAGGTGACTTATTATTGTAATTAAGTAATAATTTAGAAAACCCATTATCATATGAGCCAAGTAGATTAACAATTAAAAATAAAATGATGGGTAGACTCCAAACAATATGTAATAATAATCCATCATGAGAAATTTGATCAATGGACCTCCCATAGCCCATGAATAAAATTCGAAACTCTAATATTCTCTAATTTTAAAAGAGAATTTTATAAGTTAAAACACATTAAACAAAAAGAAGTGGTGGGCTTTGTTAATTGAATCATATAAAAGTTATTGGGCCAAATAGAGATTTTTAAAAAGAGAAATAATAGGAAAATACCCTAAATTCATAACTAAATTATTACTTAAATAGAAAAGGGGTATTTAATGCATTAAATAGCTAATTTGAGTTGTAATTGGATTCCTAAATCTACCCTAATGGGTTGGCCACGGATTTAACTCCCATCCTAACCCAAATAGGAAGTGGAAAGCATAGAAGGTGAAATTAAACAAAGAAATCTCGGAATTAAATAGGAGTTAGAGTCCTATTAGGAATTAACAACCCAACAAGCATAAATACTCTCCAATCTCTCCATGGCCGGCCCTATGTCATGTCCCGGGAGTTACGCAGTGGATATAAATTATTTGGAATAATTCAAGTTGATATCCTGAGACGTGAACAGTCGGCAAATAAGCCTCTAGCTAGCACGCACTAAATGTATAACAACATACATCATCATAGGGCCCAAATATTGAACTCAACTAATCTTTTATTCAAATCTCAACTCATTGTGTTCCAAATGGAAACTATTACAGGACTAAGACTCAATAAAAATGGAAATTACATTTATTCCTCACTTCCTACTACATGAGTCTAACACTCAAAGCAAACTACTATAACTAGACTCATAGTTGGAACGCTCTTCACTCGGACGCATTCCCATCCTCGACTTGCTCTTCCTCTTGAATGTCATAGTCACCTAGATTGGGTAAAAGTAGGGGATGAGAAAACTAGCCCAGTAGGATTTATATCTCAATGTTCAGGCAATGATATAAGTGATTAACAATTTAGAACTAGGTAAGCACGATGAATGTCATGATATGCATGTACGAATAAAACTCATTAAAACATAATACATGAAACAAGCTAGAGAGAGAGTGATCGTGATAGAGCAAGAATATAGCGAGCAATATGTTGTAAGGCATGTAACAAGCACGCAAGATATCATGTAAATTGCAATAAATGCAGGATGGCCATATTACGCAAGCAAGAATGTACGAGCATGATCTAGTAACACTAATCAGGCACGTAGACACTAATGTACACCAAGAAAAGATCCATCAAGAATGTACACCAGGACACGTGTATGTGGTTATTGTATCTATCATTCAACAAGCAAGCAAGACTCCCAGCGCAGATGCAACGCCAGTAATCATTATACCCCATGGTTAACAGTATATTTATGACTCTCCGTCATTGAGGCTAGACTGGAGCCCTTGGACACTAGCCGTGCCCGATCAGCATCTCATTTCAATTTTTAAATGTAGATACCCACAGTCATTAATAATGGTCAGTGAGAGTTTCAAAATGTAGCATGTGTAACATCATGTTCATGTTGATGATAAGAACAAGTAATAATTAAATTGAACATGATTTCATGATAACAATGGTCAAGAGATAAATTCGACAGCATAACGGTACGATTTATACTTTAGTTTAATCTTTACATTAATGGCTTTAGTCTAGATGGTAAATCACACTCACGAACACAAGAAGAGAAAGGAAGTGCACGCTATCTCCAGGGAACTTCAATGGTACAACCAACTCGTCGGCCATGTGGGAATCCATGGTCAGAGGAGATTTACGGAGGCCTTGGAGAAAAGGTCGCTAGTGTACCGATTCGGATTGACCGGTAGAGAGTTTCCAATTTTCCAAGAAAGGGCTGCCTAGACGTGTAAGTGTGTAGTGATGTACGCGTGTCTCAATCCACAAACCACCGGTTTTAAACTCGCAGAAAACACTTAACATGATGGCATGACATGAAACTATGCACTTTAACTAATCGGGTTTGCAAGATTTTAATATAACAAATTATCATTTTTAAACATGGTAGAATAATAGGAAGATTGAATCACGAGTTGCATGAATGGATCATATCATTTAAGGAGCAATTAGAATAACATTCATGTAATTAAAACTTTTAAATGGGTTAACCACTTTTAAGCCATTAAAATAACTATCATGCAATGATCAGACCTAAGACATGTGAATTACATGCTAAATATCATATTTAAACAGACCTCAGGTATAGCGGTAAGATTTTCAAGAAAAATAAGTGGGGTTTCATGCAAAATTCTGAGATCACGACGGACCCCAGTAAGGGTCGCGATGGGATCGGGACAGAACGCGACAAGGGGATGTAAAGAACGCGACAAGGCAGTCAGAACAGCAGAGAGATAGCGACAGGTAGGACTGTTCATGGTTCGGTTCGGTTCGGGTTAAGACCATTTTCAGGTCAACCCGAACCGAACCGAACTCTATTATGATCCGAAACGACTCGAACTATAAATGACCCGAACTGAACCGAACCGACTTGGTTCGGTTTGGATCGATTCAGCCCATCGGTTTGCACCTGCTGGGTATGTTTTTAGGGTTGTTCAAGTATACGTTGGGTCTGTTGTTTTTTTTTTTTTTGAACTGTTCACACAAAGAGCATCAATTTGGA
This sequence comes from Colocasia esculenta, assembly GCA_014218235.1. Classification (NCBI taxonomy): domain Eukaryota; kingdom Viridiplantae; phylum Streptophyta; class Magnoliopsida; order Alismatales; family Araceae; genus Colocasia; species Colocasia esculenta. The sequence goes on along the minus strand of CM024754.1, from coordinate 82,582,762 downwards.
CCAGTTGGGGTTCTTTTTGGACTGTTCACAAATAATAATATTATTATATATATACATACAATATATATATATATAATAATTTTAATTATTCACATAATAACAATCTAACAATGTGAATTGAACAGCAACATGAATATGTAATCTGTAACTTCCAAAAAATATAAAATGTCTTCTTAGAAAGAAGTATATACTTGACTTTTTAATTGTTTATTATTATAATACTATCAAAATTTAGGATATGTAATTGTCTATTATTATAATACTATCAAATTTTAGGACTATGTAATCTGCAACTTCCAAAAAATATAAAATGTCATCTTAGAAAGAAGTATATACAAAACTTGATTTTCCTAAGTCCAAAAGACAGTCAAGAGAAAATTACATCCACACTACATAATTCACTAGCATAAACATTGGACTTCTCCAGCAATTCAACCTTGTCTTTCGATGCCATAGATAGATTACGGAGGCAAGCTTTGCTTCATTAAAAAGTGGTAACCTGTTAGGGATGATGGTATTAGTATTAGCACAAAAGATTGGATCCAATTGATAATTCACCAGCATAACTTGACTTTACCAGGAAACAAATACATCACCAGATCTCTCCTGTTGCTGTCAACTGTCAAGAGTCCCATTATGATCCTGCAAATGCAATCACAAACAAGAACTTATACTGGATCCAATTGATACTTGATAAGATTGCAGTAACCTTTCTAATCGCATATAGTGCTTTGCTTATGTAATTCACATACACATGGGAGACATCATTTGCATGATAATCCAATATATTCCACATGGTTTCAGAAATTCATATGAACAAAGTTCTTGACGATCTACTGGTTGCCTGAACACCTGTGTAAATACTCTGTTATTCATTTCTTGCCAAATTGCCCATAGCATCAATTTTCAAGCAGAACTAAAGTGACACTCATTCTTGATATGATCTAGACCTTATTGAATGATCAAACAAAGTAAAGACAGAGAGAGTCTGAACTTTAAATGCATAATCACTGAATGTTTGGCTAAGAAAGGGTCATACTGAATGCAGTACTTTAGGGAGAGATGGCATATGGCAGGCAAGTAGGAACACCTTTACTTGTCTACTAGAGCTGCCTTCAAGGGGATGAATGCCATCCTGAAGATCAAGCTTGGTGCTGGATAAAATCTGCAGGAGGAAGAAAGAAGAAGGCATGATATGTGGTGAACTGTTGCCTTCAGCTTTATTTTCGAGTATATGTGGAAACTGTGGAAACCCAGCATATCTTTCTTCTACTTTTGAAATACAACATGATAGGGACAATTAACTCTATCTAGTTGACAGTGGCAAAAAAAAAGCAGACAACTTACTTCCCTAGAAACATATCCAGAAGCAAAGGAGAAAAGGAGTATCAGATAACTCACCTTTTACCTTCCATGCTAAGGCGCAAACCACCTGAGGACAATAAATAAGCAGCTTCAATGGCATATATTGAAGCACTATCCTTCATATGCAGGACTCTCAATAACTTTTTATGAACCAGAAAGCTCCAACATCAAACACTATAAATACTTACCAACAAAGCTTATGCAATATCAACAACCAGAGGCACTGATGTAACACCTGAAAGTTCTGAAAAAAAACTATATATTTAGTAAACTCAAATTCATCCAATTAATAAATAATGATAGAAAATAAATATTACCTTCATCTAGTTGCTCAACTTCATCTAATTTCTCTTCAATGCTAAGCCGATCTTTAGATGACCGAACCCAATCTTGAGTGCAAATTAGCGCTTCTACTATTTTAGGAGATAGAGAACTCCTAAATGCATCAAGAACACGACCACCAGTGCTAAATGCAGATTCTGATGCTACAGTAGAGACAAAAATAGCCAAGACATCACGCACCATCAATGAAATGATAGAAAATCTAGAACTGTTGATTTTCCACCAAGTCTAAATATCAAATGAGTCCACATCTTTTTCTCTCACTTCTTCCAAGTATTTGACCAACTCAGATTTCACATCATCACTTTCCATTTCCGCTATGTGTTGATGGAATTGATCCCTTATAACTGACCATACTTTTTGTGTCGGATGCTCATCATGTAGTCTACTATAAGTTGATGTTGAAGATGCACTTTGAAACATGCCTACCTGCTGTCCACTAGAATTCCCATCCAAACTTTTGTATTCATCAAACAAAGCATAAAGAACAGTCTTCACTTTTTTCTTCAATGTCAATGCCATACCACTCTCATACATTTGAGAGATTGAAAAATCAACATACACCAATTTATATCGGGGATCAAGAACCACAGCAACAAACATCATGAGATTAAGCTTTTCTACATTTCCCCAATATTTGTCGCATTTTTGTTTCATCTTGAATGTCATATCACTGAAAACATAATCATCACTTCCACACCATTCTTTTAGGAGACAATCAACATTACTGATCTTGTGAAAGTATGTGTTAGAGGTAACATATAGTGCCCCAGAAACTCTCAAAGTAACATCATAAAAATCTCCAACAATTTTGTCAAATTTCTAACATTTTCCCAATCTTCATCTTGTGGCTTTCTAAGCCATCTCCTTCACTAAGTTCACTTATAAAAAATGGATCTTGCTCTTCATATCTCTCAAATGCCTTTTGAAATTTTTGTGTTGTGTCCAACATCATAAAAGTTGAGTTCCACCTTGTAGGAACATCAAGACATAACAAGCTCTTGCTGTAGATTTTTTCCTCTTCAACACAAGACTTAAATTTTTGAAGTCTTGATGGAGATTGTCTCACATATCTCACAGCATTTCGGACACGTGCAACAGACTCATTTGATAATTTCAAACCATCATTAACAACTAAATTCATGATATGTGCAACACACCTCATATGAATGAATTCTCCTTTTAAGACACTGCCCTCCCAATTATTAATTCTCCTCTTCAAATATGCAATGGCAACATCATTGGAACTAGCATTGTCAACAGTAATTGTCATAACCTTCTCAATACCCCAACTGTTCAAGCACTTTTCAATTGCCTTACCAATAGCCTCACCTTTATGACTAGAAATTGGACAAAATTTTAAGATCTTTTTGTTCAACTTCCAATCATTATCAATAAAGTGTGCAGTTAGACACATATAATTGATCCGTTGCAATGAAGTCCATGTGTCTGTTGTAAGGCAAACTTTTCGGCAATTATTTTTTATAAAAGATTTCAGCTTTGTCATATCCTCCACATAGATTTCAAAACAATCTCTTGCTACAGTGATTCTTGAAGGAATATGAAACTTTGGTTGTGCAACACTACAAAAATGTCTAAACCCTTGCCCCTCAACAAATTTAAAAGGAAGTTCATCAACAATCACCATGTGTGCCAATGCTTTTCTAACTAGTTGTTGATCAAATTTCCAAGTTGATACATGAGTTCTGGTCTCTCCCTCTATTCCTTCGCCAACTAAAGGGCTGTGAGGGCTAACTTGTACTTGCTTGCTTACAGCTCCACTAAAGGGATATTTCTTGCATCTTACATTTAGATGTGTTCGAAGTGTGCTTGTGCCACAAGTGACTGGATCACAACTATAAATAGTACCACAGTAATTGCGCTGACACTTATTGTCTCCTTCAATCTTTGTAAAATGCTCCCACACATTTGATCTTAAATTTATGGTTTTCCTCTTTACTCTTGATGAGCTTGTTTGAGTTTGAGTAGCAACATTAGGATCTGAACTTGCACCCTCAGTTGTGGGAGTATTTGATGACAACTGATTAAATATACTCCTAATACACATAAAAAAACAATAAGACAACTACAACTAACTTCTTGCATCCATGTTGAGAAAGCGTATTATAAAAAATACAAATGTCTCCTGGGGCATGCGAAAGATGAAAGTTAAGAACATGAAAAGGCATACTGAAAATGCAATGAAAATACAATATCCACATTTTACTTGAATCAATATGAAAGAAGCTAAACTATGCAGGGCATGCAATGCACCTGTTGAATACACTTTAAGTACATTAAAAAAGCACGCGTGCTACAAATATTGGCAGCAGTATATGCTAAGACGTCCAAGACTTTATAATGATAATCATAAAGATAAGCAAGCAAGGATCCAAGTTTGCCCAATAATCCAAGAAACAAAGTACCTCAAGCTCACTACTATGTTTTACTTGGTTTTTAAATCACTTCTGAAATTCAGTGACTTCCTTTAGCAATTGTTGTTGCAATGCTTGTTCACGTCCTTTGGATGCTGCAAGCTCTTGTTCTACAAAATCTAAGTGATCTTTAAACCTCATTCTCTCTTCTTCTGTAATGAAACAAAGAGTGACCTCAAATACCAGGACAATAAGATTAGGCTGCACTATGAGAGGAAAGAACTGTATAGAGGAGTTATATGAGGCCCAATCTTCCCTAAGGAATTCTAAAGGCCAATGCTAAACAAACTGTAAATAACTATTTGTAAATGATGATATAAAATTTTCGACAAAATTTGATTGCAATATGGAAGACAGAGAGAGATGTAGGGCATCTCACCACTCCTTGTTAAGTTTTGCTCCAGTGTCTCCACTCTGGATTGGTAATCAGACAATCAGCAAACACAGAGTCATCATTTCAAATTCTCAGACATTCTTAGTTCCCAGACCAGAATATGCAGAGAATTTGAATGTGTTGTCGTTACTGTGCGAATCTGTGCATTTGAACCCTACCAACACGTAAAATTTTTAATCTGATTTTATGATTAAGCTGGGGGCCGGAGTAACCCTAAACTTTGTTGTCTAGCTTGTTATCGAGTCACGAGTTAGCTAGGCAGCCACTATAACGCAACCTTTCATAAGCAAGTATATATCTTATTTCAGACAACCCATCTATGACTTTGGGTTAAAACGTAATGCAGAGATCGGAGTACCCTTAGTAACATGTGGCTTCTATCTGACACGAGACATGCGATATATAAGATTGGGTGGAAAACACAAAATTTTAGATTATGCTGGGGAGTTGAAACCTGGTTTCAACCCAAATGGGACTCCTGGCTTGTCCTCTTAAATCTTGCCTCCAGTGATGTGTGTGTGCTTTTTTGAAAGGGGCATGAGAAAGTTCAGGATGTCAGGAGTACAACAGATTTCCACTCAAAATCGATAGAAATAAAAAGGCCAATGGCTCAGGCATTCTCGATGCTCCACTCAAAATCGATAGAATGGGGATCTCTCACCTGCAGCACCAACACGTCTGGTCTTCTTAGCCAAGAAAGCAGGCGAAGGTCTCTGCTGGTTTTAGAAGATGTCGAAGACGCCGACGAAGACGAGGAAGATGCCGAAGACGTCGACGAAGAAGAAGACGACGTTGTCAAAGAATTCTGCACGGACGGCGATGACCATCTTGGCCGAGGAGGCTCGACTGCTCATGCTCGGGGCGATGGGAGAGGCCGAAGAGCAAGGGCTTCGACACTCCGCTGCGCAGCAAAGAAAGAGGAGAGGCCGAACTGAGACCGGAGGGAGAAGGGTTGCGTGACCAGATTAGGGCTTTTTAGGGTTGTTTCGATTCAATCGGTTCGACTCAATTTTAAAAAAGAAAAAACCGAACCAAACCATTTACCATTAAACCAGTTTGATTCGGTTCATTGACCCAAACTTTAGTTAGTTGAACCGAACCGAACGGTTCGGTTCGATCGGTTCGGTTTATCGGGTTGGACCGATAAATGAACAGTCCTAGCGACGGGGCGCTCGTCGCGTTCAGAATGCGACGGGTTTGCTGTCACGACAAGACCTCAGAATGCGGCCTATCGGGCCGTCGCGTTCACAGGGTCTGCGCCTGAATCCGACAGAGAGAAGACATGTTCTTGGATTGCGGTCCAGGACTGTCTTATATTGACACAGGGTGCTTCAAAAATAGAGATCAAATTGTACAGTACATGAAAAATAACGAAACTAGTTTTAAACCAACCTAGACATGCAAGGGTGCTTCCAGTAAATCGAAATTAGAAAATAATGATGGTTTCGATAGGCTTTAATCAAGTCCAACATGAGGTATAGAAGACTGTGAACAGTTAAATGTAAGATTTACTTTGCAAGGTACGATGTCAGAATAATTCGGGCTTTTAGGACAAAAGTCTCATCATGAAAGTTGTAGGGAACATGAAATAGATGCAGACTATGATTTTTAAATAATTTTAAATGACCTAGATATGCATGATAAATCAACACAACATAAAAACCAAGTGCAACCCAAAAATGCAGTATCATGCAGTGACCCTCATACCATACTTATAACTCTCTAACTAATGACATTTAGATAAAACATTCAACACAAAACATGACGAGAACAACTTAGTAGAAAAACTTTCATGTTGTGGATTTGCTCTAATTCGGTCTCAAATCGCCTGCAACATATAAGGAATGGGAAAAGCCCTAACCATGCGTGACTTGGGGAAAACGCTTATAATCTAAAATCTACTCATTGAAATTCGATGAAACCAGTGGGAAACGAAAGTTAACTTGATGCTCTACACATTGGTATAGGATATGTTAAGGTTTGTGTAACACCTCAAAATTTAAAGTGTTAAGAAAATATGAATAAAGTGGTTATTATACCTTAGGATCGTCATTAAATTGGAATAATTAGAGTTTGGGTTGGATTTGTGGTAACCTACGTTACCCTAGTGTCGTTCACAGAGGTGCGCGCTCCCACAGGGCGACACCGAAAAACTATAATGAAATAAAAATCCGAGAACACCATAATTTCTAGAAAAATAAGGAGATCTCAGAATTATAAATATCTGAATTTTTCGGTGTACGGACTTCAAGGATAAGCAAACGCGACTATTTTTCGGGTGATTTTTCACCTAGTGTAAAATAAAATATGAAAATTAATAAAAATCACCATAATTTGAAAAACTATCATATTAGGCTATGATTAAAATTTTAAGACAAGTGAACATCATTTGAACATGTTTACATCAAGACTATTGGGCCAGCCGAATCATGGTCCAATTACGGTTGGGTTTTTTCTGGAATTTCTGGGTGCTTACGTGGGAGGCCCTGGAAGGCCAGCGCACATGGAGGTGGGATTAACATGTTAACCCTTTAGGTGTAAGCCATGGGATCTATGCATGGCAAACGTGTCTAGGTATGGTTTAAGGGGTTTAAAACCTTGACACCTTGATGGCCGACGTGCCATCGTGCATGAGATGTTTGGAGGGTTATAAAAACCTCCCAACACCTAGCGTGCAAGACCTTCCACTTCTTGCTCCTATCTCTCTCCTGCCCTTGCTGCACCTACTGCTGCGCTGGGCTATATTGCTTTGGGCTGCTGCTGCACCTGATGACCACCTGTCTTGAGTGTTGTTTTAGTTTTGTGGAAGTTGCTGCTGCATGAACTGCTGCTTCTACTTCCTTTGTTGAAGGTGCAGCAGCCATAGTTGTTGTTGTTGCTATTGAAGTTTCTACCCCATCTCCTTCCTCCTGCTAGTCGGGGATCTCTTTGTTAAGGGGAAGTGAAGGTCTTCACCTTCTCAAGAACAGGTAGGATTCTCTTCCTTTCTCTCCTCTTTTCTAAATCCTTGACTCCTACCTTTGCTAAAGAGGTCATGAACACCTACACTTACTTGTTTTAAACTTGTGAATTCTCTTTTGAACTGTGTATCCATCCCTTATAGTCATGTTCTAGTTGTGTGTCTGTAGGACTCTCTTCCTGTTCCTTCTTCTTCTTCTTCAATTTGAGATTACCAGTTCAAAGATAGTCAGTACCATAAGTATGTTATTCTTCAATCTATGAAGTGGTTCCATGAGAGGAACTAAACTTTCCGTTAGGTGCAAGCTAGTATTCAGTCATGGGAATCAACACTTCATTGTTTTTATAATCTCAACTTATGTTAAAATGGAACCATGCTGATTCCACTGTGTAGGAATGTGTTGATTTATGGTAGTTCTTCCTACTATCATGAAAGGATTCAATAAGAGACCATGTGAATCTTAAGTGTGTGTATCTTGATAAATTATAGCTAAAGGATATGAAGAGGTTCCAACCATCCTTGTCCTTGAAGTGTCTCTCCCTTTTAGATTATCCATGTACACCTTGATCCATCATTTCATTTCCACTTCCTTGTATTCTTAATCTGATTTTGAGATTGAGATTATACTTGTTTAAAGTTGTAATCATGTTGGAGTGATAGAAGAGCTTGGTAGTACAAATTCTAGTTGGTTTTAATCCATTTTTGAAAGCCTATATGGCACCTGTCAACTGCCCTGCTTCAATCTGTCGACAGGGCTCTCTTGCCAGAAACCAGAAAACAAACTCTGACAGGGGCTGTCGACAGACACCCCCTTTGGCTATCGACATCCACTGACAAGCTGAGAATTCAGCTTCTGGGAAAGCCATATCTGTCGACAGCAACACCTTGGTTGTCGACAGGCACAGCCAGTCCTGGAAATCAGTACCTACCTTGACTCATTTCTTGATCGGAACTACACCCAATTGTTCTAACAAAATGCTTACTCATTCCTAGATGTTTCTTCCACTTAAACACCTACTAAATCAGTCAAGTTTCCTTTCTTTTTACCATGAATCATTTCTTCAAAGTTTCGAACAAAATTGACCTTGTGAGATCATCAATTTTCTGAAATCAATGAAGGAACAGATTTCCTTAATTCTTGTGTGTGAACCATGAGTGAATCCTTGTGTGTCCTTGATTCATTATAAGGATGAGTGTGTGATGATGACAAGTTGTGAGTCTTTGGACTCGTTCGAGAAATATGCCTGGCAAATAAAGGGCTGGTTCAGTCCTGGGGGGAGCACCTGAATTCGTCAGTGGCCGCGCAGGGGCGATGAGGACTCGTGAATGTTGGCATGCATCAGTTCGTGTTGATTAGTCATCACATCATGCTTGTGTGTGTAACCATGTGTCTGATTCTGAATTCAAGTGTTATTCTGAGTTGTGGATCCTGTTTCTAAGAGTTATGAATCTTGTTCCTAAAATACTCCTGCTCTATATGTGTTATTGAAGCTGACTCTTCCATTTGTTATAGTGAACATTCAGATCAAAACATGTCTGTTCTTATCTTGAGTTTATATATCAGTGCTAGCAATACATATTCGTTCTTACCTTGAGCATTTACATCTGAATCCTTTTCGTTTAGCGGAATTGAGTTCTACTGGGCTAGTTAGCTCATCAAATCCTACTTTTTCAAGTATCTACAGTTCTAGAAGGTGGGAACTTTGGGATTTGTGTGTGGAGAGATCAGCCTTGGCGACATTTTATTTTTTTTGAGATTGTAAAGCAAGAATCATGTAACACCTACTGAATGGCAAATGATACTTGTTATTTAGTGAAGCTTCTGAGCAAATGTCATGTTCAATCAGTATAATTTTACTCTTGATTTCTCGTTCGTTCACGTTCCGGCATTTATGGACATATTAAATGTCGTGACGTGATAGTTTGGCCCGAGAAAACCTACCTTTTGGGTTGATGAAGTCTCATTTTTCCAGAAAACCTGTGTTTAGACCACTGTTTGAAGAACGCTTAATACGCGTGTATACTGCATGGAATTTGGGCATTCCACTTGGGTTAAAACGTAGACTTGACCCTATTTCCAGGGGTATAGGCCTTGCAAGGTTTGGTTTAGGTTTGGCCTACCTTTGATCGACTTCAAGTGGACGGTTTGTGCAGGTCGCAGCAGGTGAATGGGGGAAGAAGATGTCCTTCTTGTGGTCGATCCACAGCTCCCCAGCCACCAAGAGCTCCTCCACACGACCCCAGCAAGTTGTAACTCGTCCCTAGGGTTTGGTGAAGAGTATTTAAGCAACCAAGGTATTTAGGAGTCCTATTGTAACTAGGAAAGAAGGGTTGCGGGATTGGCTTGTGTCTTTCCATAATTTGAAGATCTCTCCCTTCATTAGAGAGTCTTGGCCATCAAGCAATCTCCATGAGTGGGTAGGCATGAATTTGGGTTGCCAAGAGTGCAAGATTGCATCCCAATTAAACCCTAATTACCACTTTCCAATTTCAACTTATTTATGGTTACGAATTTTCATGTATTTTCTTGTTTCATTTGATTTTTGGGTCATATGTGGTCCATTGGCTCAATTAAGATATTGGGTCATTAACATATAATGTTGGAAGTCTCTCCAACACTTTTATTTAATTTTTGGTTGCATCGTATTTCCGTGTTAACGGTTTTTCCGACTTGTTTCCTAATTTGGATAATCGATCACAATAACTCTTAAACCAAGTCTGAATGATTTTTATTGACCCAAATTCCTTGATGGGTCATTAGAGGATATTATTTGAAGTCCGTATATGATTTTTATTTAATTTTCTGACTCATCCGAGTACATGTGATAATGTTTTTTCGACTTATTCATGAATTACGACAATAAGTTGTGAAACACTTTAAAATTGACTAATCCGATTTTTCTTGGCACAAATTTCTTTGTGAAACATTTATTAATAAGGTTTGGGGTTGATTTATAATTTTTACAGAATTTTCCGATGTGTTTTAGCACATACGATAATGATACGTATGTTTTAAATACTTTGATATTATAGTAATTATTTATTTCCATTTATTTGAATTTATATAACTAAAATTTTCGGGGTGCTACACCCTCCCCCACTTAAGATAATTTGGTCCCCAAATTCATGTATAGAAAGATATTGTACAAGTGAGGTGTACTTACTTGTGAATAGCTCCGGGTATCTTTTGCGCATTGCTTCCTCGGTTTCCCACGTGTCGTCTTCATCCATGCGTTGATTCCATCTAACCCTTACCAGTGGGATGATCTTGTTCCTTAATTGGCACAGTTCCCGGTCCATGATCTTAATTGGCTTCTCTTGATATGTTCCGTCTTTGTTGAATTCCAGGAGCTCATATTCTATGACATGCCACGGATCCCGTACATACTTTTTCAACATGGATATGGGGAACACATTGTGTATTCCATCCATTTGTGGTGGTAAAGTGAGACGATATGCCACCTTACTGATTCTTTCAAGGATTTCGAAAGGCCCGACAAACCTTGGTGACAACTTGCCTTTAATGCCAAAACGTCTGATCCCACGGCCTGGAGATACTTTCAAGAATACATATTCACCAGCCTGAAACTCCAGGTCTCTTCTTCTATTATCTGTATATGCCTTTTGTCTTTGCTGCGCCACTGCCATTCTTTCTTTAATAAGCTTTACCTTATCTGTGGTTTCCCTTATCATCTCTGGTCCTAGCATTTGTTTTTCGCCAACTTCATACCAATATATTGGAGATCGGCAACTCCTGCCATAGAGTGCTTCAAATGGTGCCATTTAAATGCTAGCTTGATAGCTATTATTGTAGGCGAACTCCACAAGAGGTAAGTGTTCGTGCCAGCTACCTCCAAAATCTAGGACACATGCTCTAAGCATATCTTCAATCACCTGGTTGGTTCTCTCCGTCTGACCATCTGTCTGTGGATGGAAAGTCGTGCTAAAGTTTAGTTTAGATCCTAAGGAGTAGTGCAGTCCTTTCCAAAAGTGGGATGTAAACCTAGGGTCTCTATCAGACACGATAGACCCCGGTACTCCATGTAATCTAACAATTTCCTTCACATACAATGCAGCCATAACATCTACTGACCACTTATTCTTCACTGGCAAGAAGTGAGCCGACTTAGTTAAGCGGTCGATAATAACCCAGATACCATCGAATCCACCTCTAGATTTGGGTAGTCCGAAAATAAAGTCCATCCCTATACCTTCCCATTTCCATGCCGGGATTTCTAGGGGTTTGAGTTTACCTGCGGGTCGCAAGTGTTCCGCCTTGACCTTTTGACATGTTAAGCATCGGGCAACATATTCCGCCACCTCTCTCTTCATATTAGGCCACCAAAAGCTTCTTTTCAAATCTTGATACATTTTGGTAGTTCCAGGATGAATGGTATACCTGGTCTTGTAAGCCTCATCCATAATCATTTTCTTTGTCTCCGCATGGTCGGGTACACAGACTCGATCCCGGAACAATAGTCTTCCATCTTCAGTTAATGAGAAATCCGGCCTCTGGTCTAGATTAGCCTTAATCTCCACAAGTACAGGGTCATTGTCTTGGAGTGTTGTGATGTCCTCCAATAGTGTAGGTTGTGCTCTAACACTAGCAACAAGGCATCCCTTCTCTTTGATGTCAGCATCAATATTTAACTTGGCGAAGTCTTCTAATAACCTCCATTCGTCCACCATTAAACTTGGCAATGTGATCATTGGCTTTCTACTTAGAGCATCTGCCACAGCATTTGCTTTTCCTGGATGATATTGGATCGTGAAGTCGAAGTCTTTGAGATACTCCAACCACCTCCGCTGTCTCATATTCAAGTCCTGCTGAGAAAACAGATACTTCAAGCTTTTATGGTTAGAAAACACAATGAATTTCTCACCATATAGATAATGACGCCATATTTTCAAGGTGAAGACTACAGCAGCTAGCTCCAGATCATGTACAGGATAATTGTCCTCGTGCTTCTTCAATTGTCTGGACGCGTAGCATATAACTTTCCCATTTTGCATCAGCACACAGCCTAGGTTGATCCCCGATGCATCGGTGTATACTTCAAAACTACCCCCAGCAACTGGCAGGGTCAGTACGGGTGCTGAGGTAAGGTGCTCTTTCAATGCCCTGAAACTTTCTTCACATTCGTCAGTCCATGCAAATGGATTCTCCTTCCTGGTAAGCCTAGCCAATGGTACAGCTATCTTTGAGAAATCTTTAATGAAGCGACGATAATAACCGGCTAAACCCAAAAAGCTTCTAATCTCCGACACAGTTGTCGGACTTTCCCAGTTGTTTACCGCCTCCACCTTAGATGGATCCACAGAGATTCCCTCCTTGGATATGATGTGACCAAGGAAAGACACTTCCTCTATCCAGAATTCACACTTACTAAGTTTAGCATAGAGTTGATTATCTCTGAGCACTTGTAGAGCAACCTTCAAGTGTTCCTCATGTTCTTCTTTGGATTTGGAGTAAATAAGGATGTCATCAATGAACACCACTATAAACTGGTCCAAGTATGGCCTATAAATATTGTTCATAAGTTGCATGAAAGCTGCTGGAGCATTTGTTAAACCAAACAGCATGACCACGAACTCATAGTGACCATATCTACTCCAGAATGCAGACTTGTAAATATTCTCTTCCTTTATTCTTAGTTGATGGTAGCCTGATCTTAGATCTATCTTGGAGAAATATTGTGCACCGGAGATCTGGTCAAACAGCTCGTCGATGCGGGGCAGTGGATACTTATTCTTTATTGTCAACTGGTTTAACTGACGGTAATCAATGCATAGTCTCATTGTCCCGTCCTTCTTCCTGACAAATAGCACTGGCGCTCCCCACGGGGATGTGCTAGGCCTGATAAAACCTTGATCTAATAATTCTTGGATCTGTCTCTTCAACTCCTGCAATTCAACAGGGGATATGTGATACGGAGCTTTTGAAACAGGGGCTGCCCAGGGAGTAACTCAATGGTGAAGTTTACCTCCCGCTCAGGTGGTATACCAGGTAATTCCTCTGGAAATACATCAGGATAGTCCCTGGCTATTGGGATGTCTTCTACGGTTGGTTTCTTCTTTTCAGTTGCCAAGACTGAAACTAGGAAGCATCACAACCCTGGTTGATCAGCTTAGAAGCCTTTAGGGAGGATATCAAGATAGGGTGTTTATGATAACGGGTGCCAAGTAGTGATAGAGTTGGAAGGTTTGGTCTTTTAAAAGTGACCCTCCTATGGCGACAGTTTACATCAGCATCATATTCAATTAGCCAATCGACACCCAAAATGGCATCATAACCCTTCATGTCTAAACAGATAAGGTCGGCAGGGAGATTGCGTCCTCCAATTATAGTTTCACATTCCGGAAAGTAGTGAGTGAGTTCAAATTTCGAGCCTAGTGGAGAGGCTATAGTGATCTTGGATTTCAAGGGTACAGGTTTGACAGGTAGAGTTGCAACAAATGAGGTGGAAATAAATGAATATACAGCTCCAGTATCAATAAGCACAAATGTAGGTTGAGAGTGTATGGAAATGGTACCTTCCACCATACCCCCTTCCTCGGGTAGGTCCGCTTCTACGACAGCATTAAGGCGTCCTTGACGTCGTGGTACATTCTGGGCTTTGCCTGGTTGGTCCTTCATCATTGGACAGTCAGGAATACGGTGGTCACGACCACCACATCTCAAGCATGCCCCGAGCTTCTTCCAGCATTCTTCTGCTCGGTGCCCTGGTTTATTATAAAATTTGCAGTTTTCAACCAACTGTCTACCTTCCACTTTGACTCTCTTGTCTCCAGTAACATCTCTTCCAGCATTCGGCCTCTTGTTGTTGTTGTTAAAGTGGTTATTGTTGTTACGAAAAGTTGGAGCAATATTAGGTGCTCCCTTATTGACGAAGACCGTCTTGGAGTTGTCCTTGCCCCTCATGCCCTCCACTTTGGTCATGGTGTCTTCTACTAGTTGAGCTCTTTGGACCATCTCAGTGTAAGTTTGAATGTTGTGAGGTCCGAGCTTCTCAATGAACATGGGCCTGAGCCCATCCATGAACCGATTTGCCTTCAGTCTTTCCGTTCCCACCAGGTGTGGGGCATACACAGCAAGACGTGCGAACTGAGCTTCATACTCAGCCACGGACATCCCTTTCTGTTTTAGTGTGGCAAATTCCGCCGCCTTCTTTCCTTAACTCTTTCAGAGAAGTATTTTCCTTGGAAGATCTCCAGAAATCCTGCCCACTCTAGCTCAGCTACATTTGGCAGGTGGGCCGATGTGGCCTTCCACCAAGCTCAAGCATCCTTAGTAAACTGAAAGTGGCCAGTACCACCTTCTCCCTATTGGTGCATTGCATAACTTGGAAAATTCATTCTATCTCCTCTTGCCAATTCTCTGTCTCATCTGGGTCAGGGGATCCAGAGAAACGAGGAGGGTTTAAACTCTTAAAATTGCGGTGTAGATCACCGGCTCCGTTCCTAGCAGTTGCAGCCTGATTTCCAGCCTAAACCACATTTTGCAGGGCCTCGATGAGTCCTGCCACTGTTTCTACATAGCTTGCCATTGGTTGCGAGCCATTGCGGTTGAGTGAGAGAGTTATGAGGGTTTCTGAGAAAAGGAAGGAAACCAATTAATGTCTCTAGATACATTATAAGAGTCAATGGGTAGGAGTGTTTTGTTCATTCTATCATATCCCAATCTCTACCCATTCTCATCAGGTACTATATTTAATTTCTATGACCTAGGTTCCATAGGTATCTCTTATTCCTGAGACATATATCCTATTTGGATTTCCTAGGCTCTGATACCACTAAACTGTCACGTCCCGAGAGTTACGCAGTGGATATAAATTATTCGTAATAATTCAAGTCGATATCCCAAGACGTGAACAGTCGGCAAATAATTCTCTAGCTAGCACGCACTAAATGTATAACAACATACATCATCATAGGGCCCAAATATTGAACTCAACTAATCTTTTATTCAAATCTCAACTCATTGTGTTCCAAATGGAAACTATTACAGGACTAAGACTCAATAAAAAGGGAAATTACATTTATTCCTCACTTCCTACTACATGAGTCTAACACTCAAAGCAAACTACTATAACTAGACTCATAGTTGGAACGCTCTTCACTCGGATGCATTCCCATCCTCGACTTTCTCTTCCTCTTGAATGTCATAGTCACCTAGATTGGGTAAAAGTAGGGGATGAGTAAACTAGCCCAGTAGGATTTATATCTCAATGTGCGGACAATGATATAAGTGATTAACAATTTAGAACTAGGTAAGCACGATGAATGTCTTGATATGCATGTACAAATAAAACTCATTAAAACATGATACATGAAACAAGCTAGAGAGAGAGAGTGATCGTGATGGAGCAAGAATATAGCGAGCAATATGTTGTCAAGAGTAAGGCATGTAACAAGCACGCAAGATATCATGTAAATTGCAATAAATGCAGGATGGCCATATCACGCAAGCAAGCAAGCAAGAATGTATGAGCACGATCTAGTAACACTAATCAGGCACATAGACACTAATGTACACCAAGAAAAGATCCATCAAGAATGTACACCAGGACACGTGTATGTGGTTATTGTATCTATCATTCAACAAGCAAGCAAGACTCCCAGCGCAGATGCAACGCCAGTAATCATTATACCCCATGGTTAACAGTATATTTATGACTCTTCGTCATTGGGGCTAGACTGGAGCCCTTGGACACTCGCAGTGCCCGATCAACATCTCATTTCAATTTTTAAATGTAGATACTCACAGTCATTAATAATGGCCAGTGAGAGTTTCAAAATGTAGCATGTGTAACATCATGTTCATGTTGATGATAAGAACAAGTAATAATTAAATTGAACATGATTTCATGATAACAATGGTCAAGAGATAAATTCGCACGCATAACGGTACGATTTATACTTTAGTTTAATCTTTACATTAATGGCTTTAGTCTAGATTGTAATCACAACTCACGAGCACAAGAAGAGAAAGGAAGTGCACTATCTCCAGGGAACTTCAATGGTACAACCAACTCATCGGTCATGTGGGAATCCATGGTCAGAGGAGATTTACGGAGGCCTTGGAGAAAAGTTCGCTAGTCTACAGATTTGGATTGACCGGTAGAGAGTTTCCAATTTTCTAAAAAAGGGCTGCCTAGACGTGTAAGTGTGTAGTGATGTACGCGTGTCTCAATCCACAAACCACCGGTTTTAAACTCGCGGAAAACACTTAACATGATGGCATGACATGAAACTATGCACTTTAACTAATCGGGTTTGCAAGATTTTAATATAACAAATTATCATTTTTAAACATGGTAGAATAATAGGAAGATTAAATCATGAGTTGCATGAATGGATCATATCATTTAAGGAGCAATTAGAATAACAGTCATGTAATTAAAACTTTTAAATGGGTTAACCACTTTTAAGCCATTAAAATAACCATCATGCAATGATCAGACCTAAGACATGTGAATTACACGCTAAATATCATATTTAAACAGACCTCAGGTATAGCGGTAAGATTTGCAAGAAAAATAAGTGGGGTTTCATGCAAAATTCTGAGATCGCGACAGACCCCAGTAAGGGTCGCGACGGGATCGGGACAGAACGCGACAAGGGAATGTGAAGAATGCGACAAGGCAGTCAGAACATGCAGAGAGATAGTGACGGGGCGCTCGTCGCGTTAAGAAAATGACAGGTTTGCTGTCACGACAAGACCTTAGATCGCGGCCTATCGGGCCGTCGCGTTCACAGGGTCTGCGCCTGAATCCGACAGAGAGAAGACATGTTCTTGGATTGTGGTCCAGGACTGCCTTATATTGACACAGGGTACTTCAAAAATAGAGATCAAATTGTACAGTACATGAAAATAATAAAACCAGTTTAAAACCAACCTAGACATGCAAGGGTGCTTCCAAGAAATCGGAATTAGAAAATAATGATGGTTTCGACAGGCTTTAATCAAGTCCAACATGAGGTATAGAAGACTGTGAATAGTTAAATGTAAGATTTACTTTGCAAGGTATGATGCCGGAATAATTCGAGCTTTTAGGACAAAAGTCTCATCATGAAAGTTGTAGGGAACATGAAATAGATGCAGACTATGATTTTTTAATAATTTTAAATGACCTAGATATGCATGATAAATCAACACAACGTAAAAACCAAGTGCAACCCGAAAACACAGTACCATGCAGTGACCCTCATACCATGCTTGTAACTCTATAACTAATGACATTTAGATAAAACGTTCAACACAAAACATGACGAGGACAAGTAGTAGAAAAACATTTATGTTGTGGATTTGCTCCAATTCAATCTCGAATCGTCTGCAACATATAAGGAACGAGAAAAGCCCTAACCATGCGCGACTTAGGGAAAACGCTTATAATCCAAAATCTACTCATTGAAATTCGATGACCCAGTGGGAAACGAAAGTTAACTTGATGATCTACATATTGGTATAGGATATGTTAAGGTCTGGCCTGAGAAAATCTACCTTTTGGGTTGATGAAGTCTCATTTTTTCAGAAAACTTGTGTTCAGACCACTGTTTGAAGAACGCTTAATACGTATGTATACTGCATGGAATTTGGGCATTCCACTTGGGTTAGAACGTAGACTTGACCATCTTTCCAGGGGTATAGGTCTTGCAAGGTTTGGTTTAGGTTTGGCCTACCTTTGATCGACTTCATGTGGACGGTTTGTGCAAGTCGCAGCAGGCGAACGGGGAAGAAGATGTCCTTCTTGTGGTCGATCCATAGCTCCCCAGCCACCAAGAGCTCCTCCACATGACCCCAGCAAGTTGTAACTCGTCCCTAGGGTTTGGGTGAAGAGTATTTAAGCAACCAAGGTATTTAGGAGTCCTATGTAACTAGGAAAGAAGAGTTGCGGGATGGCTTGTGTCTTTCCATAATTTGAAGATCTCTCCCTTCATTAGAGAGTCTTGGCCATCAAGCAATCTCCATGAGTGGGTAGGCACAAATTTGGGTTGCCAAGAGTGCAAGATTGCATCCCAATTAAACCTAATTACCACTTTCCAATTTCAACTTATTTATGGTTACGAATTTCCATGCATTTTCTTGCTTCATTTGATTTTTGGGTCATATGTGGTCCATTGGCCCAATTAAGATATGGGTCATTAACATATAATGTTGGAAGTCTCTCCAACACTTTTATTTAATTTTTTGTTGTGTTGTATTTCCGTGTTAACGGTTTTTCCGACTTGTTTCCTAATTTGGATAATCGGTCACAATAACTCTTAAACCAAGTCCGAATGATTTTTATTGACCCAAATTCCTTGATGCGTCATTAGAGGATATTATTTGAAGTCTGTATATGATTTTTATTTAATTTTCTGACTCATCCGAGTACGTGTGATAATGTTTTTTCGACTTATTCATGAATTACGACAATAAGTCGCGAAACACTTTAAACTTGACTAATCCGATTTTTCTTGGCACAAATTTCTTTGTGAAACATTTATTAATAATGTTTGGGGTTGATTTATATTTTTTACAGAATTTTATGATGTGTTTTAGCACATACGATAATGATACGTTGTTTTAAATACTTTGATATTATAGCAATTATTTATTTCTATTTATTTGAATTTATATAACTAAAATTTCAAAGGTGCTACAGCCTAACACGTTGCTGGGGCTTGCTAGACCTGGAGGAGAGGCCAAGGAGGAGGAGATCTCGTGGGAAAAAACCTCTCTCAAGCTCTCTCTCTCGTTCTTCAAGTTCTAGCCCTAGAAGAGGAAAAACGATCAAAGGTAGGCATTCTCACAAGCATAAGTCATAAGATTTCGTCTGTAGATTGTTCCATGCATCAGGAACAAAACCCCTTTTGTTTCATAATTTTCCATCAAGTATAATTTTTGTTCTGGATTTTTGAAGTCCTGCAAACCTCTTGACCCCGAACCTTCATGTTTAATTCATATCTCCTTGAATACTCGATCCCGTGCTCTCAAATTTTTATTGGAGATACTGAGGCATGTTAGGCATCTTTTTCCCCTAAAAGCCCTAAATTTCATCCACCATGTCTTGCGAATTAATTCTTGCATCTCAAATTGTTCATAGTATTCTACTCTCCATGTTTGACTTAATTAAAGCCTATCGAAACCATGTTTGTTTTCCAATTCCTATACACTGTAAGTGCCCATGCATGTCTAGGTCGTTTTGCAACTAGTTTCATGATTTTTCATTGACTATACAATTAGTTATGATTTTCTGAACGATCATGTGTCAAAAGATAGAAAGTTGGCCTGTAATCCGAGGCTCTGTCATTTTCCCACTCGAACTCAGGCCCAGAACCTGAGAACACGACGGCCCAATAGGTCGCGTTCTCAGGGCCGTCGCAACATAGGAACCTATCGTGATCTGATCGTGACAGGGTACCCCGTCGCGTTCTGGCCGCCCGACTTGACCTACCTGTCGCGACCCTCAAGAGACCCCGTCGCGATTTGCCTGTCCGAACTGACAAGGCCGTCGCGATCCTCATAAGGCCCTGTCGCATTCTGTCTGAACCCCGTCATGACCCTTACAAGGGTGCGTCGCGTTCTGACGTTTTGCATGAAAACCCACATCTTTTCTAGTCTTGTGGTGCTACAGTTACCCCTATGTTTTGCTAACTGTGTGAAACACAGAAAACGAAGCTGTAATTATCAAAGGTATTCTAATTAATTAAATTCAATCACATGACCTTTCATATCTATGATTTCATGACACGTGCACACACTTTGAACCATCCAAATATGGCTTAACTTGACATGTTAATATTTCATAATACCTCTGGTAATTTATTTAAATTATCTATATAAATTACCATATTTTAAATGAACTTGTCTACATTTTCTCGTGATGTTTTGGGAATACCGTTATCGACGCTCCACTATTCTAGAATTCCTCTAGAACGTCGAGCACTAGTTTCTATATACACACTTTCTCTTGACTTGGACAAACTCTCTGTCGGATACTCCTTCTACCGGACTAGTAAATCCTTGTTCAAGGCCTCCGTAAGTCTCCTTTGTCCATGGATTCCCACATGGTCGACGAGCTGGTTGTACCCTAACACCTATGATACCCTTTAGGGATCAACATGATCCAAACGGCTATTAGAAGTTCGCTCTTATCTTGAATCACGCCGGACCTCTGGACCTGTGCTTAACATGGCCATTGGGAGGGTTGTGAGTTCGTCCTGACTGCCGACACCAACTACACATGTTGTGCAACTGTTACTATTGCCTGCTACTCAAAGTGTTACGTGCCTTGTCCCTTAGCTCTCATCTATACTCTACTCGCTCATCTATTCACGTTCAGTCTACTATCTCGTATATTCATCTAGTGCTCTTATCTATTTCTTGGTACTCTCAATTGGCCATTAATTGATTGTCTAAAGATAAACAACATAACCAATTCCAGCGTAAAAGGGCCCGATCTAGTCCTGGGGGGAGCGCCCGAAAGTGCCATTTTCCCACGAGAGTTAAATGAATAGGATGTCGGCATTACATCCAAGTTCCATACTATCAAGATTAATCTAAGACAATCAACACAAGTGTTATATTCTCTCGATGTCTTTGACAAAACAAAGTGATATATTCTCTCGTTATCCATTGACGACAAAAGTGCTATATTCTCTCTTGGCTATCTACAGATAACCAAAGTGCCATTAATATTTTGATTGACGAAAGTTAATCAAAAGTGCTATATTATTTCGATTGATAAGAAAATCAATCAAAGTGCAATTTACTCTCTATATGGCCAACTACTTTCTCTCTCCTTGCTATACATGTTGCTTGCTATTGCTTGACGTTGACGTTATTTGCCATCGTTAGGGCTGTTCATAATATGGTCCAACCCGAAAAACCGAACTGAACCGGCCACTTATGTTCGGTTCGGTTCGGGTTGAGAAGTCCCATAGTTCAGTTCGGTTTTGCATAGGAAAACCGAATGAACCGAACTATATATTAAATATATTTAAATAATAAATAATAACAAGAAAGAGCGCCTAGCCCAGTGGGCTAGCGTGTTCCTTTCTCTTGGGTGGTCCTGGGTTCGAAACCCAAGACCGCCCAGTCGCCTTTATTTTGGAGTTTTTTTTTTTTGTTCGGTTCAAACCAAACCAAACTTTGGTTTGAATATAATTTCGGTTTGGTTCGGTTTCCTCAAAAAAGAGGTCCAAACTGGACCGAACCGAACTGTGAACAGCCCTAGCCATCGTGTTGTTATTGTTTCTATCGTGACTTGACTTTAATCATGGTGCTATACTTGATTCATTTGTTATCTAAACCATGTTACTTGTGCTATTACTTTCTCGACTTTACATGACTCGCACTATCATTTATTACTCTGCCTTTTAAAGCACTAATTAATTAAAGCCTGCTTGATTCACGAGATTTAAGTCCTACTGAGTGTTATCGCTCACCCTTCGTTATTTGTTATTGTGTCTCAGGTAAGCTAGTTGACGTCACACACACCAATGGGACGGGACCAGAGTGATGAGCAACCTGGAGTCAGTTGATGAAGCTACCCTAGTACAATGGAGTCTAGTAGTTATTGCTTTAGATTCTCCTTTCTAATGTAATGATGTCAATGAGCTCAATGT
This sequence comes from Colocasia esculenta, assembly GCA_014218235.1. NCBI lineage: Eukaryota > Viridiplantae > Streptophyta > Magnoliopsida > Alismatales > Araceae > Colocasia > Colocasia esculenta. Next base: position 82,560,654 of record CM024754.1, on the reverse strand, counting down.
GGTGGCTCCGAATTAGTGGTTGTAATAGTCTTAGTGATTTTATAATGAAATTAAGAGTTTATACCAATTATTGTTCATTAGATGCTCTGAATCATTCAACTGTTGTACATTTTTCTCTACTATGTACTTTGCTCACGTCTCTCTGATTTATTCCGCTGCTAAATTGGCGGGGTGACATCTGGCCTTTAATCAATCTTCTCCTTAATCCCCACTAAGAAAGGATCATTGTCTTATTGTTCTTTGATTTCAATTAGAAGATCTGACTGTATACTGATGTTGGCAATCATTACCTGGTCATTTTCCGTTTCCACATTCAAGTCTAGATTGGTAAACTGTTCTAGCAATCGCCACTCCCCAACCATTAAGTTGGCTAGTGACACTACCGGCTTCTTGCTCAGGGCATCTACCACAGAATTTGCTTTTCCATGGTGATATTGTATAAAAAAGTCGAAGTCCTTTAGGTACTCCAACCATCTCCGTTGTCTCATATTAAGCTCCTTTTGGGAAAAGAGATACTTCAGACTTTTGTGGTTCGAGTATACTTTAAATTGTTCCGCATATAGATAGTGTCGCCAAATCTTCAACGCGAATGCCACAACTGCTAATTCTCAATCATGGACAAGGTAATTTACTTCATGTACCTTCAGTTGCCTAGAGGAATATGATATCACCTTGCCCAGCTACATTAAGACACATCCCAGACCAATACCTGACGCGTCTGTATACACCTCGAATCCTCCCCCTTTAATGGGTAGGGCAAGAACAGGAGCCGTAGTTAGATGTTCCTTCAATGTACAGAAACACTTTTCATAATCTTCTGCCCACACATAAGGACTTTCCTTTCTAGTCAGTCTGGTTAAAGGCACAGCAATTTTGGAGAAGTCCTTAATAAATCTTCTGTAATATCCTGCTAATCCCAGAAAGCTTCTTACCTCAGTCACATTAGTGGGTCTCTCCCAATTCTTCACTGCTTCGACCTTAGATGGATCGACTGCAATACCCTCCTTTGAAATCACGTGTCCTAAGAAAGACACTTCCTCTAGCCAAAACTTGCATTTACTCAATTTAGCATATAGCTGGTTGTTCCTTAATAGTTGCAAGGCTATCCTCAAATGTTCCTCATGATCTTCTCTAGTTTTGGAATAGATTAATATGTCATTAATGAAAACCACCACAAATTTATCCAGGTATGGCCGATACACATCATTCATCAGCTGCATAAAAGCTGCAGGGGCATTTGTTAGCCCAAAAGACATGACAACAAATTCATAATGCCCATACCTACTTTTCAAGGCTGTCTTGTGTATGTCCGTAGCGTATTGACCGTTCAGATCGTGGCTTAGTGGTTGTGGAGGCTAGTGTGTGGCCTATGGTGTGTGTTTTAGGTGTTTACGCAGGTTTTGGGGCTTTGTGGGCCGATAGTTTGGGCCTAAAGCACCCACTGGTTCACTGTGTGTGAACGTGATAGGGCTAGGCGTCGCGTTCTGAACGTGACGGTCCTGGTTGTCGCATTCTGGTTATTGCCATTTCGAGGTCTTCGTCTGCATGTCCGCCGTGTGGTGCGCGCTGGGCGACCCGCTAGCATCAGCAGTGAGAAGGCGACAGCCTCCTACGTCGCATTCTTGTCGCGATGGTAGGGTACGTCGCGTTCTCAACTTTGAGTTGTTTTAACCTAGGTCGGCCGAACAGAGCTCAAAAAGCTCTGCTCGGCCAGGAAGGGGTTTTTGCAGATGGTTTTGGGCGATTTGGAGTTTTCGGACTGGATTTGGCGTGGTCTCGCCGCAAGGACGTGGTACGGAGCGGGGGAAATGTCGGAGCATTGTCGTTCTTCGTGAAGGTAGGGAGATTTTGCCCTATTTCTCATCGTAGATTGCATGTTTAGCATGTTTAGCTTGTTTTACATGCTGTAGACAGTAGATACCATGCTAGTGTGATGCTTAAAGCATGAATATTTGTGTTTCATGGCAGATAGCACGGTTTGCATGGAGATTCCGGAGATGGAATCCTGGATTCATGTCACTGTATGTGCAGGCGACAGACCTGACTGTCGCGTTCAGAACACGATAGCCTCACCTGTCGCATTCTTCTTCAGAACACACTGTATCGAGGTGTCGCATTCTGAAGACGACAGTGGACCCCGTCGCGTTCTAGATTCCGATGGCAATGGGCTTGTGCATGGTTACGTGATTATTGGATTATCGTTATTTGTTGTGCATGGCAATGGTAAGCGGTGCATTGGCACTTGTGGAGTTCGAGGAACGTGTTGTTCATGTGGTTTAAGCGGTGTTCACGTAGTTTGTATGTGCGTGGCGAGTAGTACGACACCTACCGTGGTTACCTCTTCAGTTGGGAGCCCCAAGTTTTGTGTGAGTGTGCTTGGGGCTTGTCCCGGTACTTGTGTACCGTCGAGGTCTGTGTCGTCTTCCTGGACTCCCTCACTCTTGTGTAGAGTTGTACATCCGGCTGAGGGAAAGATGTCAGTGGGACAGTGACTTGTGTGAGTTGTGGTTGTCGCTTGTAGTGCGCTCGTGGTTGGGGGTTACGGACACCAGTAGACGTACTGGGCCCTAACTAGTCCTGTTTTCCAGTGCCTCACTTTAAAGAGCTCGGGCGAGAGTCCCTAAAGGTGTCAGGCATGGGCCTGCGGCTGTGTGGTCCGCAGGAGTGGTGTGGGTTGGTCTCCACAGTTTCTTGGCTTGTTCTAGTGGAGCGGCAGCTGGACCTTTCATCCGTGGCTGTGAGACTGAGAGGTAGTCCTGTGTGGTTTGTCCGGGTTAGTGGCTGGTGTCGCGAACCAGTCTTCGTGGCCCGAGTGTGGCGTTTTCCTACTTTAGCGTGTACACCTAGACGAGGTTTACCATTTATTTATTAAAGGTTGATTTCTATTAATAGCATGTGGTAATTAGTATTTACAGCTTTAATATCCTACGTAAGTAGTTTTATAAATTGCTAGTGTAGCTTCCTGCTTCTGTACTTGTAAGATTGGTTTTGTTCGGATTTTAGGGGAGTTTCCCTACTGAGCCAGTGACTTGCGAGGCTCACCCCTACTCCTTTCAGGTGAGGGAGAGTAGGAGGCCTCTCGCCCTTCTTCTAGTTCAGAGCCGCACCGTAGCAGAGTTCGGTCTGCACTACCAGCAGTGTAATCTTCTTTTTCTGTTCACCTCAGGGTATGCCCCAAGTTGTTGTTGTACTTGAGTCTGGCTACTATTGAGAAATGGCTATGTATATTTCATGTAAATATTTGTGAGATGTGACAATTTTATATATATTTGAGTTGTTTCCTTTATATTTCTACGGACTTGTGAATGGTATCCCTTGCGAGGCTTTGGCTCGTTCGCGGGAGGCGGAGTCGGGTCAAGCTCATTATTAGGTTAACGGGTTTGAACGACGAGGGCCACTACAGTTGGTATCAGAGCAAGGTCCACGTGAATATAAAGGAATCAGAAATTTACATAGCATGTTCTCTGCTTTAGCCCACTGCAGGTAGTTGACTCTGGTTTTTGTATTGATTTGTTGTATGTTGTATGGTTGGAATGATGTTTGTACAGGATTAGAAATGGCAGACAGGAGAGATTGGGGACGTAGTGGAGATGAGCCGGAGGAGACTACACAGCAGATGATAGAGAGACTATGGGAAAGCATCACAGATATTCGGACAAGATTAGATTAGCAGGCACCAGTACAGCCGGCACCAGAGGTACCACTGATTGTAGAGGAGGCAGTACCAGTAGTGCCACCCCCACCACCACCAGGAGTCGAGGTACCACCCGTTGTACCCGTACTCCCAGCAGTACCAACACGGACAGCTAGTGCAAAGGAGTCTACAGCACTTGTGGAGAGGTTCTTGCGGTTCCAGCCACCTAGGTACTCCAGAGGCCCCAACCCAGTTATAGCAGAGCATTGGGTGCACGAGATAGAGAGTCTTTGTCACGATAAGGTGTCCACAGGCAGACATGGTGATTCTTACTACATATCAGCTACGAGGCTTTGTGCAGAAGTGGTGGAGATTGAAGATGCAGACAGTGTTTGTAGGAAGGATAGAGGACACCATCACCTGGCCAGAGTTTTTGACAGTATTCAACGATACTTTCTTCCCAGTTTAGATATAGCAGGCAAAGAGGGTGCAGTTCAGGACATTGTAGGAGGGGAACCTATCAGTGTTAGAGTACCAGATGAGGTTTATGGCGCTGAGCAAATATGCTCCATATGTGATCACTGATAATGCGATGATGGTGGAGTATCTTATTAGAGGACTGCGAGCAGAGTTACAAGATGCAGTGATTCCCCTCATGTGCAGGACGATGGAGGAAGCGGTGCAGAGAGTAGCTATACTAGAGAGGACTGTTCATGCTAGACAGGGACAGTTTCAGTCAAGAGGTTCAGGCAGTTTTTGACTTCCTCAACAGTCTACAGGTATCAGCAAGGGTAAGACACCCTCAGGAGCTTCATCATCGTATGGGTTTGCCAAGTGGGGTAACAATTTGAAGAAGATCTTTAGAGGAGGACGAGGAGGTGGTGGCAGGCAGTAAGGTTTTCAGTAGGGATATCAGCAGGGCCAAGGTTTCAAGCCAGCTCCGGAGGAGTCGCAGCAGAGCACAGCAGGGCACCCCCAGCTTTTCCAGGCTTCAGGTGTTATAATTGTGGGCAGCCAGGACATTTAGCAAGAAATTGTCCGCATCCTCGGGAGTATAGCTATGGTAGAGGGACACAGCAGCAGCAGCAGCCATTCCAGCAGCCAACAGTAGAGAGAGGTAAGGGTGCACCTTTCCAGAGAGGACGAGGTCGGGTTATGGCAGTCACCAAAGCTCAGGCGAAAGCATCCAATCTAATTGAAGGTATACTACCTCTTTTTGACTTTTTCTGCAAGAGTATTGATTGATCTGAGTGCTTCGCATTCGTTCATTTCCAAGGATTTCATGGATAGCATGGTACATCCCTTAGAAGAAAGGCAGTGTGAGTTGATTGTAGAGGTTCCCTCTGGTGGTTTCATGCTCACTTTCTGTTTCTTAAATGAGTTTCTGATAGTAATTCAGAGGAATCAGATGCCAGCAAGATTGTATGCACTTTCGTTGAAAGATTATGATGTGATTTTGGGGATGGATTGGTTGGACGCCTATGGGGCATTGGTGGATTGTAGAAAGAAGAGAGTCATATTTTGCAGGCCTGGTGGAGTAGTGTTTGAGTTTCAACATATGCCCTTCTATACTCCTAAGTTTATTATTTCTGCACTTAGGGCTAGAAGGTTGATTAATGCGGGGTGTGTAGCGTACCTTGCTTCAATCGGTTTAGTTGAGTCCAGTAAGTTTGTTGATATGGTACCGGTAGTCAGAGAGTTTGTAGACGTGTTTCTAGAGGAGTTTCCAGGGTTGGCTCCACACAGGGAGGTGGATTTTATAGTTGAGTTACAGCCAGGCAGTATGCCTATTTCAAAGACACCTTATAGAATGGCACTGGCAGAGTTGAAGGAATTAAAGAAATAATTGCAGGAATTGTTAGAGAATGGCTTCATTAGACGTAGTCATTCGCCATAGGGAGCACCGGTGTTATTTGTCAGAAAGAAAGATGGCAGCTTGAGGATGTGTATAGATTATAAGCAGTTGAACAAGGTTACTATCAAGAATAAGTATCCACTTCCCAGAATAGATGATTTATTTGATCAGCTTTAGTCAGCCAGAGTATTTTCCAAGATTGATTTGAGGTCAGGGTATCATCAGCTGAGGATTAAGGAAGAAGACATTGACAAGACAACTTTCAGGACTAGATATGGGCATTATGAGTTTGTTGTTATGCCATTTAGGTTGACTAATGCACCGGCAGCATTTATGAATTTGATGAACAAGATATTTCACCCTTATCTGGATTAGTTCATTGTGGTATTTATTGATGACATATTGGTATATTCAGCATCAGAGGAGGAGCATGCGGCACACTAGAGAATTACATTATAGACTTTGCAGGATCATCAGTTGTATGCCAAGTATAGCAAATGTGAGTTCTGGTTGAAAGAGATTCAGTTTCTGGGTCATGTGATTTCAAGTGAAGGTGTTGCAGTTGATCCGGCCAAGGTAGAGGCAGTGTTGAAATGGGAAAAACCAAAGACAGTGTCAGAGATCAGAAGCTTTCTTGGTTTAGCAGGCTATTACAGGTAGTTCATCTAGGATTTCTTGAAGATTGCAGCACCAATGACAAGATTGACAAGAAAAGGAGTGCCTTTTGTATGGTCTTCATATTGCAGGTGCAATTTTGCATGGTTGAAGAAGAGGCTTACCACAGCACCTATATTGGAGATTCCGTCAGGCAGTGGCGGATTTGTATTGTATACAGATGCATCTAGAAGAGGTTTGGGAGCAGTGTTAATACAGTATGGAAAGGTGGTGGCCTATGCATCCAGGTAATTGAAGAGGCATGAAGAGAATTATCCGACACATGATTTAGAGCTGGCAGCATTTGTGTTTGCACTGAAGATTTGGCGGCATTATGTGTATGGTGAGAGGTTTGAGATATTCACTAATCACAAGAGCTTGAAGTACATCTTCTCCCAGAAAGATTTGAATTTGAGGCATCGCAGGTGGATGGAATATTTGAAAGACTATGATTTCAGTTTGGCATACCATTCGGGTAGAGCTAATGTTGTGGAAAATGCATTAAGCAGAAAGGCACTCATGAATCAGATGATGATCAGAGAATGGAAACTATATGAAGATGTGACAGAGAATTCATTGTATGTGCCAAATAGTCAATGACGAGCAGTGTTAGCAAGTAGTGCAGTGGAACCTTCTTTGTATTGGTAGATAGTAGAAGCGCAAAGAACAGATGAAAATCTAGTCGACATTGTGAGAATGGAGGAGGTTACACTTAATGATAACAGCGTGGTCAGGCTTAAGGGTCGATTGTATGCGCCAGCAGATGCCGAGGTCAGGCAGAAAGTGTTAGAAGAAGCTCACAGGTCCAGATACACCATCCATCCAGGCAGTACCAAGATGTATCAAGATTTGAAGAAGCATTTCTGGTGTCCTAATATGAAGAAAGAGATTGTAGAATTTATAGCAAGATGTTGAGTATGTCAGCAAGTGAAGGCAGAGCACCAGAGACCAAGAGGATTGTTGCAGCCATTGCCCATTCCACAGTGGAAATGGGATGATATTGCCATGGATTTTGTAGTTGGTTTGCCCAGGACAGCAGCAGGTCACAATGGTATTTGGGTCTTTGTGGACAGATTGACCAAAGTTTGTAGGTTATTAGCAGTAAGCATGTCATGGACTATGGATAGATTAGCTAGATTGTATGTAGACAGAATAGTACCTTTGCATGGGTTTCTAGTTACTATTGTTTCAGACAGAGATCCCATGTTCACTTCAGGCTTCTAGAGGAGTTTGCAGAGAGTGATTGGTATAGAATTGAGTTACAATTCAGCTTATCATCCACAGACAGATGGGCAGATAGAAAGAACAATTCAGACAATAGAAGATATGTTGAGAGCTTGTTGTCTAGTATGGGGAGGTACTTGGGAGCACCACTTGGGCATGGTAGAGTTTACATATAATAAAAGTTATCATGCGAGCATCGGAATGGCACCATATGAAGCATTGTATGGCAGACCGTGCAAGACACCATTGAATTGGCATGAGGTAGGTGAGAGACAGGTTATAGGTCCAAAATTGATTCAGCAATGTTCAGAAATGGTTAAATTTATCAAGGAAAAGCTTCAAACAGCGCAGAGTCGTTAGAAGAGCTATGCAGACACCAGACGCAGGCCACTACAATTTGGAGTTGGTGATTATGTATTTCTGAAAGTTTCTCCTACTAAAGTTGTACTCAGGTTCAGCAAAAAAGGTAAATTGAGTCCAACATATGTCGGCCCATTTCAGATATTAGAAAGAATTGGTGAAACAGCTTATAGATTGGATCTCCCAGTGGATTTCACAGATGCTCATGACGTGTTTCATGTTTCAATGCTCATAAGATATATCCGAGATCCTTCCCAGGTGGTCAGCTATCAGAGAGATGATCTAAAGCAAGACATGACAATGCCAGAATATCCAGTACAGATTACAGGGCGTCGGACCCAGAAGCTGAGAAATAAGGAAATTGAGCTAGTGAAAGTCAGATGGAAAAATAGGCAGGGCGGAGAAGACACATGGGAGTTAGAAGAGGAAATGATGAAAGCGTATCCATACTTGTTTGGGTAAGCCTTCAATTCTTTTAGGTGATAGTACCATGATTGTTTAATTGAAAATTTTTAGTCTTGAGCTTTCTTCTTAAATTTCGAGAACGAAATTTCTTTTAGGTAATAGTAATGTAGCGTATTGACCATTCGGATCGTGGCTTAGTGGTTATGGAGGCCAGTATGTGGCATATGGTGTGTGTTTCAGGTGTTTACATAGGTTTTGGGGCTTTGTGGGCCGATAGTTTGGGCCCAAAGCACCCACTGGTTCACTGTTTGTGAACGCGACAGGGCTAGGCATCGCGTTCTGAATGCGACGGTCCTGGTTGTCGTGTTCTGGTTACCATCGTTTCGAGGTCTTCATCTGCATGTCTGCCGTGTGGCACGCGCTGGGCGACTGCTGGTGTCAGCAGTGAGAAGGCGACGACCCCTACGTCGCATTCTTGTCGCAACGGTAGGGTACGTCGCGTTCTTGTCACAATGGTAGGGTACGTCACGTTCTCAACTTTGAGTTGTTTTAACCTAGGTCGGGCGAACAGAGCTCAGAAAGCTCTGCTCGACCAGGAAGGAGTTTTTGCAGATATAGTTTTAGGCGATTTGGAGTTTTCAGACCGGATTTAGTGTGGTCTCACTGCGAGGACGTGGTACGGAGCGGGGGAAACACCGGGGCATCGTCGTTCTTCACGTTCTTCGCAAAGGTAGGGAGATTCTACCCTGTTTCTCATTGTAGATTACATGTTTAGCATGTTTAGCTTGTTTTACATGTTGTAGACAGTAGATACCATGCTAGTGTAATGCTTAGAGCATGAATATTTATGCTTCATGGTAGATAGCATGGTTTGCATAGGGATTCTGGAGATGGAATCCTGGATTTGGGTCACTGTCTGTGAAGGTGACGGACCTGACTATCACGTTCAGAACGCGACAGCCCGACCCGTCACATTCTTCTTCAGAACGTGTCGTATCGAGGTGTCGCGTTCTGAAGGCGACAGTGGACCCCGTTGCATTCTGGATTCCGATGGCAATGGGCTTGTGCATGGTTACGTGATTATCGGATTATTGTTATTTGTTGTTCATGGCAATGATAAGCGGTGCATTGGCACTTGTGGAGTTCGAGGAATGTGTTGTTCACGTGGTTGGTGTGTGCATGGCGAGTAGTACGACGCCTACCATAGTTACCTCTTCAGTTGGGAGACCCAGGTTTTGTGTGAGTCAGGCACGTTAGTGCTCGGGGCTTGTCCCAGTACTTGTGTACTGTTGAGGTCTGTGTCGTCTTCCTGGACACCCTCACTCTTGTGTAGAGTTGTATGTCCGACTAAGGGAAAGACGGCAGTGGGACAATGACTTGTGTGAGTTGTGGTTGTCACTTGTAGCACGCTCGTGGTTGGGGGTTACGGACACCAATAGACGTATTGGGCCCCAGCTAGTCCTGTTTTCCAGTGCCTCACTTTAGGGAGCTCGGGCCGAAGTCCCTAAAGGTGCCAGGCATGGGCTTGTAGCTATGTGGTCCGCATGAGTGGTGTTGGTTAGTCTCCATAGTTTCTTGGCTTGTTCTAGTGGAGCGGCAGCTGGACCTTTCGTCCGTGGCTACGAGACTAAGAGGTAGTCCTATGTGGTTTGTCCGGGTCAGTGGCTGGTGTCGCAAACCAGTCTTCGTGGCCCGAGTGTGACATTTTCCTACTTTACCGCGTACACATGGACGAAGTTTGTTGTTTATTTATTAAAGGTTGATTTCTATTAATAGCATGTGGTAATTAGTATTTACAGCTTTAATATCCTGCGTAGATAGTTCTATAAATTGCTAGCGTAGCTTCCTGCTTCTGTACTTGTGAGATTGGTTTTGTTCTGCTTTTGGGGGAGTTTCCCTAGTGAGCCAGTGACTTGCGAGGCTCACCCCTACTCTTTTCAGGTGAGGGAGAGAAGGAGGCTTCTTGCCCTTCTTCTAGTTCGGAGCCGCACCATAGCGGAGTTGGGTCTGCACCACCAGCAGTGTAATCTTCTTTTTCTGTTCACCTCGGGGTATGCCCCAGGTTGTTGTTGTACTTAAGTCTGGCTACTTTTGAGAAATGGCTATGTATATTTCATGTAAATATTTGTGAGATGTGACAATCTTATATATATTTGAGCTGTTTCCTTTATATTTCTACGAACTTGTGAATGGTATCCCTTGCGAGGCTTCGACTCGTTCGTGGGAGGCGGAGTCGGGTCAAGCTCGTTATTAGGTTAACGGGTTTGAACAACGAGGACTACTACAATTGTTGCCCAGCTAGCAATACCAAAGGGGGGGTGAATGGGATTTTTTAAAATTCGTCTAACGATAAGACCTGTCACCAAGAATGCTTAACAGAAAAATAAACACTAAATTCGATTGTTAGTGTTAGAATTAAAGAAGATAGCAAACACAAACACGCAATCACACAACACAGGAATTTTTATCCTGGTTCGGACCTCCTATCCCAAGGAGTCCTACGTCCAGTCTCTAACCAACAACTTGGGATTTCACTAATCAAGGGTACAGTCTCCCTTAAGGACACTTACACATCCAGCTGCAACTAGCCTTCTCTTCACAACCCAGAAGAGGAATACACCACCCTGATACACAGATCTTCCTTCTAACATGAACGGAAAAACTACCACTTGCTTCCAGCAAGTCTTCTCTTCACAGCCCGAAGAGGATTACATAGGAAGTGTGTATAAAGGCTGATTGCCCCTAGACCAAGCTTGCAGCAAATGCCTGATCTGAGGCTAAGTCTGAGAGAGATGGATTTTCTCTAGGATCAAACTCTCAGACCTACAAAGCTCTCAAAGAATCTAGACAATGAATTAGTGAGAGCTCAGAGCTACAACAAGAATGGAGTGAAAACAAGAGGCTCTTCTTCTAAGACTTCTATAGAGCAAAGGATTTTTGTTCAAGTCTGTCGAACTCTTCAGTGCTTCTGCCAGGAGTTTTGAGTCTTGTATAAATATCTTTTCTTGATAAAATATAGTCGTTGAGGTAGCCGTTGTCTCTAGGCTTGATGCACGTTAGACTGTTTGTTCCATGGTGTGGAAAGTAGGTAAGCTTGCAGTCATAAATGCTTCATGAGACATGCACGCAAGGAGAAGATCCTTCTTGATATCCTTCAGCTTATATTTTGTCTAACGTTGTATGGTGTGGTACTGACAGAGACCTACACCCATTAAATGCTAAGGCATAAACAGCTAGACTGTCTCCATGCTTGTCAGTCAACGTTAGAAAAAATATACATTAAAATAGAAATGACATTCTGCTATTTGAAAAGCGCTTCTTATTGAAGCATGGGAATAGAAAGCAACGTGCAGATGATGTGAACTATCATAATAAATGCAAGGATACTAGAGATGTGCAGGGAAGACTTTGACTTTCACAATACTTGAAAATACATTTGAATATCATGTGTGAATTTTGATGTAATCCATGAAGTCGTTATGACAGAGAAATAGTTGTACAACTTATGAAATCGTTGTGTGAACAAGCAAGTCGTTGTTTGTAAAAATTGTTATTCATCCATAAGCAAATCGATGTGAACACAAGTCATTATACATATATAAGCAAGTCGTTGTGGACATAAATCGTTGTGAGCAAATCGTTATAAGTAAATCGTTATAAGCAAGTCTTTGTGAACATAAATAGTTGTGGACACAAATTGTTGTGAGCAAATCGTTATAAGCAAATCGTTAAAAGAAAGTCATTGTGAACACAAATCATTATGGACACAAATCGTTGTGAGCAAATCGTTATAAGCAAATCGTTATAAGCAAGTCGTTGTGAACACAAATCGTTGTGGACACAAATCGTTGTGAGCAAATCGTTATAAGCAAGTGGTTGTGAACACAAATCGTTGTGGACACAAATCAATGTTCTACTTATCAAATCGATGCAGTGACCAAATCGTTGTTTACTTTATCGAATCGTTACGGCGACCAAGTCGTTATGTAACTTATCGAATCGTTGTGAGACCAAATCGTTGTTTCTCACTTAACAAATCGTTGTGAGAACCAAATCGTTAAAGTGGCTTATGAAATCGTTATGCTATAAGGGAAGTCGTAAAGCAAATCGATGAGTACTTAACAAATCATTATGATTCTAATGAAATCATTATATCACTTAGGAAGTCGATGTGTACTTAGAAGAATTACATGTTGTGAACTCTAAATAATACAGTATAAGAATACTTACAGATTTTTGCTTGATTTTACCCGATTTATTTCCTGTGACTAAGCTTCAAGGAAACTTGTTAGACAATACTTATTATGGTTTTGTTAATCACCAAAATAGGCATAACTGAAATTATATAGGGATGGACTGATCATCAATCTCCCCTTTTTGGTGATGACAAAACATAACATAAGTATAGAAAGTTCTGAAATAAATCTAAGTAAATTTGCTAGTGAAATTTAAAGAATGTATTCAGATGTTTATTTTTCTCCCCTTTTTGTCATTAAGCAAAAAATAATGCAATGAGTCAAAGAAAGAAGAGGAGAAAGATAAATGAGAGCCAAGGAACCAGTATATTACTCATTTGAGGTTACAGGAAGATAGAAGGCAGGAGACAAAAGAGAGGTATGGCGGGTTATGATTGGCCAAGCCTGAAGTTCCTGCTCTTCAAAATGTTGCTGAAAAGCACCCCAAGCTGTAGTGTAGGAGGTCCCCATAACAGGAATCATGCGCTGCAAGTGAAGTTCTCTTTGAACACTGATGAAGGTTGCATATTCATCTTTGCCAAGAGACATCTTGAAGAAGCGGGAGGTACCAAAGCTGGCATGCTGAAGGAACTTATCTATGGTTATGGGGTAGAATATATGTTGCTGCTTCAGTTCCTTTTTCAAAGAAATATAGACTTTGTACCGCTCTACCCACATGCCAAAGGGCTCCTGAACCAGATTGATTGAATTCAAATCCAAAAAGGCTTCAGCTGATAGAATAGGCTTGCCAACCTTAACCAACGAGCTGTTCAGATTTTCCAACTGAAGGGCAAATTGATTGTAATTTTTTCCCAATCAGTAGGAGAAAGCCTTCACATTCAGACAACAAGGGGGCAAGAACCTCAGATTTGATATAACCCCAGTGATACTCTCGGAAGAGGAATCTCTGGAAAGAAGGAAGATGACCCTGTTGAGCTGAGATTCTACCCATTACTCTAGCAAACCGCTCAAAGATAACAGGACCTACTGACGAGTCCATGACCAAGGAATGCAGTTTGGGGAGGAACACTAGCTCTGGCATCTTCAGGGTAGCAAAATCCACTTTGAAGGAGCAGTTGACTGGACTTTCAACCTTAAGTAAAGCAATGGCTCCCTGGAATTGACCCATTGAACTTCAGGCAAATTGTTGAGATATTGATAATCATTGAATAGTTGGAAGTATCGGAAGAGTTTGATTTCCTTTGGATAAAGGGCCCTCAGGTGTTCTTGTGATGAATGACAAACCACTTAGAGTGTAACGTTGCGTGCTTTTCGGATCCATGCGGATCATGTGTGTTGTGATGTGGCGGCCGTTGTGAGGCCAATGTGAGTTGGTTGTGTGGAATGTATGGTGTGGATGTGTGGTTTGTTCAGGTGAAGTGCAGGTTTGGTCCTGAAATGGAATAGGACCTGCTGCAGTTGAGTTAGAGTTGGCGGCTAGGGGTGGCCGTTGACTTGTTGGCGTCCAGGTAAGATGCCGTTGACCGCATGAACTTGGCGGCATTAGATGTTGACGTTTAGGGTGGTGGTTGTCCTGGCGGCAGAGGGGTTGACGCCAACCTGAGAATTCTGCAGGTTATAGGGTCACCGAGAGTAGGTTCCCACATGTTTCTCTCTTCCCCTTGCCCCAACTTCACGTCCCCATGTTTCTAAAGCTTCCAACAGGTACAGGAGATGGTTGGAGGATCGTGGGATGTGTGGCGTTGCCGAATCGCGCGAGGAAACGCCGTGGCGTGGTGCAATTCCGTGGGAGCTCGCGGAGGGTTCGGTGTGAACCGGGAGATTTGGCAGGTTTAAGCGTGTTCTGAGGTAGGGGACGAACCCTGTTAGCTCCGTAGAAACATTAAAACATGACGTAACCACCTGAATCAGCATGTTAAATGCATTTTCCAATTAAGTTGCACCATGCGGGGTTAATGGGTGGTTTGACGAATTTAATCAGTAAAGCATGCTGTATTGGATGTTAGGATTATGCATGCTAGAGGAACTGTTTCTGTATATTTTACCGTTGTTTTAACGGTTGTAAAACTGTAGAATCGGTTTAGGGTTTTTGCAGGGATAGAGGCCGAAGAACTTGGCGTCAACATCGTTTGTCGCCAAGCTCATCAGCCGGATATAGACGGCCGATCCCTTGCCGTCTACTTCTTGTAAGCGGCAATCGATGTGGCCGCTAACTTGTTATAAGCAGAAATGACTATTATGGTATTTATCGATAATAAGTGGTGCGTTGGCACCTGTGGTGCACTGAGTGCACAAAGTTACTGTATTAGCATACGGGGTATGCAGTGAGTTACTTACTTTCGTGGCTGCGTGTTGTTCACGCGAGTCCAGTTGGGTTCACGTGTAGTGGACCGTTGTTACTTGTGGTTTACATGAGGTTTCACGTGGTTTGTGTGTGACGTGCACGTGGTTTTGTGTACGTGGCGAGTAGTACGACGCCTACCGTGGTTACCTCTCCAGTTGGGTGCCCCAGGTTCTTTGTGAGCCAGGCTGTTAGCTCGGGGCTTTGTCCCGGTACTTGTGTTGTACCGTCGAGGTCTGTGTCGTCTGACCTGGACACCTCACTCCTGTGTTTGAGTTGTACGTCTGGCTGAGGGAAAGACGACAGTGGGACAGTGACACTTGTGTTTGTCTTTAGTCACTTGTAGCGCGCTCGTAGTTAGGGGTACGGACACCAGTAGTCGACACTGGTCCCCAGCTAGTCCTTTTCCAGTGCCTCACTCTAGCGAGCCCGGGCCAGGGTCTCTAGAGGTGCCAGGCATGGGCCTGGACCGTGTGGTCCGCAGGTGGTGGTGTTTGGTTGGTCTCCACAGTGCTTGACCTTTTCACGTGGAGCGACGCTGGACCTTTCGTCCGTGGCTGCGAGACTGAGAGGTAGACCTGTATTAGCTTGTCGAGTCAGTTTCTGGTGTCGCGAACCAGTTCACGTGGCGTGTTTGGTTATCTCTACTTTAGCTTGTACACCTATACTGGTTTGCCGTTTAATTATTACAGTTGTTTCATAGTCGGCAGACGGTGAGTACTTTTACAGCTTTATATCCTACTCAGCTGTTCTATAAATTGTTGGTACTGTTTATTGCTTTGTACCTGTGGTTTTTGGTTTGCTCGGTTTGGGGGGTTCCCTACTGAGCCAGTGACTAGCGAGGCTCACCCCTACCCCCACAGTTGAGAGCGAGGAGGACGTTTCACGACCGTCGTCCAGTTCAGAGCCGCGCCGTAGCGGTGCAGGGTCGGTACCTCCAGCTGTGTAGTAGCAGCTCCAACAGTGTAGTGTAGTTAGTTGTTTATTTTCCTCAGTTGTACCTCGGGGTATGCCCAGGCTCTTGTATTCTTTTCAGTTTTGTGGAAATATGGCTATGTAACTTGTGATATATATATAAAATGTGGTGTGTTCCTTTGTGTTTACACGGACTGTAGTTGGTATCCCTTGCGAGGCTTCGGCCCGTTCGCGGGAGGCAGACTCGGATCAAGTACGTTATCAGGTTTAACAGGCTTGGCGAGGTGTTCCGCCACACAGAGAGAGTGAGTGGGTGATCCCTGGGTGGAAATCGATCAGACTTTGCAAGAAGGAACTTTCGGTAGAGAGACTTGTGGCTTTAGCCCACTGATCTTCAGTTTTGCACTCAGCCATTTGGAAGATTTGGACTGATCAGCTTTGGAGATGTGGCAATAAGGAAGGACAATTTGGATGTGATCGGTTAGGTTGAGATGGGGAAGACCAAAAATGGTAGCAAAGGTGCATTTTTGAAGGTATTCACCATAGATGGATCTCCTTCGATTTTCAACAGTGAGGGAGAACCAAAGAGAAGGGAATTAGGTTCAGAGGAAAGAGCAATAGATTTAGAGAGTTTCCTCTTTTTGGAGACAGGACTAGAAGAGCCAGTCCGTGAACATGAGAACCAACTTCCAAGACTGAGCGGAGTATGGCTACTTCCGCTACATCTTTGAGTGGATGGAGGAAGGGACTTTCAAGTTGAGCACTTTCAAGAATAAGGTAACAAAGGAGGGAGGAGTAGGAGGATGAAGAAATGATTGAGAGTTAGGAGGAGGTATGGCAGATGGTCCAGCTGAAGAAGGACCAGAAGAGGAGGCTCCAGCTGATGAGGAGGTTGGAGGTGCCTCACCGGACGGAGGAGGAGGAGGAGAGATAGGTGTGGAGGAAGTAAGAGATGAGGAGGAGGTGGCGGGAAATGGAGTAGGTGAAGAAATATGTTTGGGAAGTGGTTGTTGAAGGTGGCAGGTGCAGGAGGAGCAGTGGAGGAGGATGGTGGAGAAGGAGGGGCTAGAGTCTGAAGAGGAGAGGTGGGTGGCACTGGGGGCACAGCCTTCTTTGCAGGAATTTCAGTGCTTGCAGGCTCTGCTTTAGATTCCACCGGCCCTGATGGCCTAGACACATCCAAGACTGGCCCTGATGTTGCCTGACCTTGCTCACACTGCCTTGAATCTTTACCAATCCTTGGCCCTGAAGGCCGAGACTCCCCAACAACAGTAGGCCCTGTTGGCCGGACAACTTCTTCTGCTTGCCTTGGCCCTGATGGCCCTGAGTAGCTTGCAGGTACTGAGGGAGAGGGAGTAGGAGGGGCAGGAGTAGATTGTGCCCTCAAAAGATCTGAAAGAGTAGTCATTGAATCCTTTATGCTACTTAGATCATTTCTCACCCATCTAAATGCATTTCGAACCATTCCCATTTCCTTTGCTGTAGTACTCTGACTGATGAAAATAGAAGCTATATATGATTGGACAGAGCAGAGAATCTGACCTTGAGTATCCAATCTATCAATAATTGGCTTCATGTTGATTTTCAACTTTTTCTTCATTAGCCTCCTATGCGGCTTCCTTGTGAGGAGAGGAATCTCAGGAGCTACACCCTTGCCTTTATCAGTAGCCCCAACAGCGGACTCCACAAATTCTTCATCTTCCTCATCTGAGGTGCTCTCCACAACAACTTCTTTGAACTGATCAGCAGCGGCACTGACTGTCTGCTCCCCCTAAATTTCTGCATTCTTTTCAAAATCATGCTCCCCCTGAATAGGAGCATCCTACATCTGAACATCAACATTGTGGCCTGGTGCCACAACTTCAGCCAAATCTTCTTGCTCAATATAACAGCAATTTCTTCTGCAAGATCTTGATTATTTCTTCATGAGACTTTTCCTGCTCCTCCTGAGTGCTGGTGATTGATGCCAGCACATCTCTAAGCACAGAGGCTACAATTGAGGTGGGGTTTTCTGCCTCTGATACTTGCCCAACGGGCTCAATATGATCTGGAGGAATTCTTCAATTCTTCTAACCACAGACTCTTCAACTTGGACATCTACTGCTGCTACTGGTTGCTCTTCTTGAACTGGAACTTCTGGAATAACTGCTGCTGCTGAGACTAGTTGAGTAGCTTGATCTTCAAGAGCTGCTGCCACAGGAACTTCAATTCTTACAGCTTCTTCTTCCTCTGGAATTTTGGGAATTTCTTGAGCTTCCCCGATGATAGCCTCACCTTCAGCGACTGAGGTCTTGGTCCAAACCTCAGCTACCAATAAGAAACCACTTTTCTTCAAATTAGGCTTCTAATGGCTTGACCATCTTCTCAGAAACCTCACCACTTAAACTGATGTTGTGGTGCTGGAAAATCTTGTTAACAAGTGAGCATAAGGTAGAGACACATTGAGCTTGCTCTTCTTATCCCAAATCATAGCAGTTGCAAACTTCATCCGCTCAATGATCACTTATGCATATTAATACCTTGGTTCTGGATGTCCCAGAACATCATATCTGAGTCTGCTTTTGTACATGTGGAGAAAGTCGCACTTCTGGGCACGAGAATCTGGCACACAATGAAGTGTAGAATTCGGTTGAAGGCGTTTAACTGATTGATATCGATCTTTCCATCCTTCAATTTGTACTCAGTTCCAATAATGCCTAAACCCTTTGCATGAACATCTACAGTGTTTACCCCGCTGTGACCGAAGGTAGAAACTCCAAACAGAGATTCCAATAGATCATAGGTGAAATGAATCTGGGTTCCTTTGACTGTGGAGGTCAAGGACCCATCTGCCTCTGATTTCAAACAAACATAGAATGCTTTTACCAAGTCCAGATAACTTGCCTCAGAAAGAGTTGCCATCTGCGACCACTTCATTCTCTGCATCCCTGCTACTATGCTATGCATGTCGTTCTTCTCCAAATCTGCTACATCCACAGCCTTGTTGCCATACAGCTTCGTCTTCACTGCTGCAAACCTCTCTACTGCTCTGCTGTGAGGAACGCCATGCTGTAGCCCCCAACGGTGCCGGAGACCCCAGAAACCGCTATGGAATTGAATGAGGGGAAGTTCTAGAGGATCGTAGGAAGGAGTAGAATAGAAACCCTCAAGAGATTTTTGGCGGGAGGAGAGGGATTCTTTGAAATCTCTCAGAGAAGGAGAGCCGGAATCGATAGAGCTTATCATTCCAGGCGAGTCGGAAGAGATGAGAGAAGGAGGTGAATCGATATGGCATAGATTACGAGATAAAAAGCAAAAGGTAAAGCTGCTTTTGAAAGGACGCCGCAATAAATGCACAAAATGACAAACTAGGAGACAATTTCGCAAAGAATAAAGATTTATAAAATAGCAAACCGTCAAAGCAATTTATAACGCACATAATTAGAAATTTTGCTTAATTTCAGGAAAGAGAATAATTGTTACTGAAATAATTGTTATTTCAGCTATATACAGATAAATCCATCACAAATTACACATGCCTAATTCCCTTCTAAGAGACGTAAATCTCTCTTCAGGTAAGGCCTTTGCGAAGATATCTGCTAACTGATTTTGAGTATCTATAAAAGAAATATTTATATTGTCAATTGATATATGATCTCTACTAAAATGATATCTAACATCTATATACTTGGTTCTCGAATGCTGAACTAGATTCTTGGTAAGATTTATTGCTCTTGTATTATCACACAGCAGTGGAATGGTTTTGATGTGTAATCCGTAGTCCTCAAGTTGTTGTTTCATCCATAGGAGTTGTGTGCAACAGCTTCCAGCAGCCACGTACTCAGCTTCAGCTGTCGATAAAGCTACTGAATTTTATTTCTTTGAGGACCATGAAATCAGACACCCTGCAAGGAATTGACAACAACCACTAATGCTTTTTCTATCTACCATGCTTCCAGTATAGTCAGCATCAAAATATCCTACTAATTTACTACGCATGATTTAGGATACCATAGGCCTAGATCATGAGACTTAGCTAAATATCTAAAGATCCTTTGACAGAGATTAAGTGAGATTCTTTAGGATCAGCCTGATACCTTGCACACATGCATACACTAAATAGAATACCAGGTCTACTGGCAGTTAAATAAAGTAGTGAACCTACCATACCTTTGTAGAGCTTCTGGTCTACATTCTTACCATCTTATCACTGTCTAATCTTGTAGATGTGCTCATTGTGTTGACAATGGCTTTGCATTGTCGAATCCAATTTCTTCAATAACTCCTTGGTGTACTTAGCTTGGCAGATATGTGTCCTTCTTTTCTTGCTTGATTTGCAATCCAAGGAAATAATTTAGCTCCCCCATCATACTCATTTCAAATTCTCACTGCATAAGCTTTTCAAAATACTTGCAAAGAGATTCATCAATAGATCCAAAAATTATATCATCTACATATATTTGTACAAGTAATATATTTTGACTTTTGATTTAATAAATAATGTGATATCTACTTGTCCTTAGAGGTGTCAATTGGGCCGGGCCGGGCCGGAGGCCCGCAAGCCCGGCCCGGTTTTAACCGGGCTTGGGCGGGAAAATAAGCCCGTTAAATTTTTTTGGCCCGGCCCAGCCCGGCCCAGAAAAAATAGGGCCGGGCTTGGGCTTTGTGAGGTCCGGCCCGGTCGGCCCGCCGGCCCGAAAAATATAAATATAATTTATATTAAGTATGAATTTTATATTTAGAAAGAGAATTATATGTATTTTTTCTACAATAAATCTACTCAAAAACATAATCTTTTACAAGTAAATGTAATATAGATATAAGTAAAATATATATATTTTTTATAGATATATTATAGTAGATATATTAAAATTATATATTATATAAATAAAAATAATATTTTTTCGGGCTTTCGGGTCGGGCGGGCTTTTTTCGGGCTTTTCCTGGGCCGGGCGGGCCACCCATACCGGGCCTAACCCCGGGCCTGGGCCTGAGCGGGCCCGGGCCGACTTTTAAAAAACCGGGCCTGGGCCGGACCTAGCAAGGCCCGGTCCAGGTCGGCCCATTGACACCCCTACCTGTCCTCTGATAAAACCATGTTTAATAAAAATGCACTGAGCTTTTCATACCATGCTCTAGGTGCTTGCTTTAAACCATACAATGCTTTATGCAATTTAAAAACATGATTTGGAAAATCCACATCATCAAAACTAGGAGGTTGTTCTACATAGACTTCCTCCTTTATATAACCATTTAAAAATGTAGATTTTACATTTATTTGAAAAAGTTTTAAATCTAATGCAGATGCATATGCAAGTAAAATCCAAATTGCCTCTATCTAGCCACTGGTGAATAGGTTTCATCGAAATCTATGCCTTCCTCTTGGAATAGCCTTGAGCAACCAGTCTAGCCTTGTTTCTAGTGATAACACTAGCTTTATCCATTTTGTTTCTGAACACCCATTTGGTACCAATCACAGGATGTTCTGATGGTCTCGGAACAAGGGACCAAACTTGGTTTATCTTGAACTGATTAAGTTCATCTTGCATGGCTAGTATCCAAGATTCATCAATCAGTGCTTCATTGACCGTCTTAGGCTCAATTTGAGATATAAAAGCTAAATAATCACAAGGAATTACATTACCTCTAGTTCTTACCCCAACTGATGGATCTCCAATGATGTTACCCAACGGGTGATCCTTTTTGTATCTCCATTCCTTTGGAAGATCATCATGAGATAGATCTTTTTGTTGTAGTTCTTCTAAGGGTGGATTTTCATTGTCCTTGATAGATGTATCATTTAGTTTCTTAGACAAATTATCTGCATCATCATTATCACTATCTACTTCCTTTCTCAAGGAAGGGTTAGATTCATCAAAGATAAATATACAGTTTGCTCAATTAATAAACTTGTTTATTAAATACTCTATAGTCTTTGGGTTTCGAAGCATACCCCATAAATATACCTTCATCAGACTTTGAGTCTAGCTTACCAATATCTCTCTTGCCATTATTGTAGATGAAGCAAGGACAACCAAGGTTCTGAAATGACTGATCTTTGTTTCTTTTGCTTGTAAAGCTCGTATGCAGTCTTCTTCAGGATTGGCCTGATCATCACTCTATTAATTATATAACATGCAGTGTTGATTGCTTCAGCCCAGAAATATCTTAGAAGATTATACTCTGACAGCATTGTTCTTGCCATATCCAACAAAGTCCTATTTTTCATCTCAGCTACTCTATTTTGCTGGGGTGTCCTTGGTGCTGAGAAGTTATGCTCAATTCCTTGATCATCACAGAATTCTGTAAATCTTTTATTTTGAAATTCTCCTCCATGATCTGATCGAATGCTTATTATACTGAACTTCTTATCTTTCTGAACTTTCTTACTGAACTTAACAAAACTGTCGAAGGTATCATCCTTATGTTCCAGAAACGATACCCAAGTAAATCTGGAGTAATCATCTACAATCACAAATCCAAAGTTCTTTCCTTCTAAACTGGTTGTTCTCATCGGCCCCAATAGATCCATGTGTAACAGTTCCAAAGGTTTGAAGAGGTTACAACTGTTTTTGACTTGAAGGATGATTTTGTATGCTTCCCTTTTGCACAAGGTTCGCACACACCCTCTATCCTTGAACTTATCTTGGGCAGACCTTCTACTAAATTTCTCTTAACTAATTTTCTGATTCCATCCAGACTGCAGTGGCCCAATCTTCTGTGCCACAGTTCAGCTGCTGATCCTTGTTTACTGCAAGACATATATCTTGATCTTTCAGCTCTTCTAGATGAAGCACATATAAGTTCTTTTCTCTGCAGGCTTCGAACACTATTGCACCATCTTTCATAATTATGCACTTAGATTCTTGAAACTTTATTTGATGACCTTTGTCACACACAGCTGGCTGATGCTGATTAGGTTGTGCTTAAGTCCTTTCACACATAGGACATCTTCATAAGGACTTTGCCTTGACTTTCTATTGAGCCACAGCCTATTACTGTTCCATTCCCATTATCCCCATAGGTCACTGTACCTTCTTCATCTTTAATGAATGAAAATAGCTTCTTGTTACCTGTCATATGCCTGAGCACCCGCTGTCCAGGTACCATTTTGATGCTCTAAGGTTTCCCTGCAATAGAGACATTAAGATTTAGGTACCCAAGTTCTTTTGGGTCCTTGCTGGTTAGTTTCCTCACTTTTTCTCTTAAGTATCCATTTTAGGTGCTTGGTTGGACAAGTTATCTTGGTATGTCCTAGTTTATTACAATGACTACAACACAATGTTTTACTTACCTTTTCAGTTGGGATATACTTGAAGTTAGTTTTATATTCAGTATCTTTTTCAGCTACAAATTTTGGAGTTGGATAGACTTTAGGATGGACTACTGTGTCTTCATTATCAGGTGGAGTGTATCCTAAGTCGTGCTTCTTTTTCCCTGATCTTCTAGCTCCTTTTAATATTAATGTGGAATTGCCATTTCTAAACTTTTCAATGGTATTAGTTAAATATTCATTTTCCTTGGTTAATGTGTCAACCTCCTTTTTAAGTTCATTTAGAATTTCTTGTTTTCTAGACTTGTTATTTGTTCATTTTTAACTTTTAAATCTACACATAATAATTCATTTCTCCTTTTTATTTCGGAAGCTTGTTTTTCTAACTGTTCATTTTCAGATTTTAAATCTGAGTTAGTAAACTCTAAACATGAATGGTTTTTCTTAGTAATTTTTAATAGTTTACATACATCTTTGTACTTACTATATAACTCATTAAACGCATCTTCCAAACTAACAGAATCAGATTCATTACATGAAGTAAATGACGAGTCAGAAGTTACCTTTCCCTCAGTGTTTGCCATGAAAGCCAGGTTGGCCTTTTTCTTCTTCTTCCTCGCTTGAGCTTGACTCACTGTCTGAATCGCTGTCATTGCTCCATGCAGCTGCCATGGCTTTCTTTTTATATTTTCTATTTCTTGGAGTTGTCCTTCTTTTTGAACTTCGTCTTCTTTAGCTTTGGACATTCAGCCTTAATATGTCCAGGCTTCTTACATTCATAGCATATGGGTTCGGCTTTCTTTGTATCCTTGACTTCGAACTTCTTGAAGTCATTTCCTTTCTTGAAGTATCTCCTTCCAGACTGATATTTCTTCTTAGCAAGTATCCTTTGCAGTCATCTAGAGAGAAAAGCTTCTTCATCTTCACTGCTTCCATGCTCTTATTGTCATCTGATTCTTCACCAGATGTATCTTCTGTGGCCTTGAGAGCATTGGTGTGTTTCTTCCTGCTAGAGGATTCTCCAAGTCGTTCCAATATTATCTCGTGTGCCATTAGCGACCAATACGTTTTTCCAGAGACATTCTTGTTAAGTCATTGGCTTCTTCTATAGCTATCACTTTAGGAGTCCATGAAGCTGGCAAAGATCTCATAATTTTTCTTACCATGTCTCCCATTTCGTAATTTTTTCCAAGGTCGGCCAGCCATTTATAATGTCTGTGAATCTACTGTACATCTGAGTGATTAATTCTCCTGGCTGGATTTGAAATCTCTCATAGTGCTACCAAGATATGTATCCTAGTTTCCTTGACTTTGTATGTGCCTTCATATGTGATTCTGAGCTTCTCCCACATTTCCATAGCTGATTTGCAGGCTAAAATCCTATTAAACTCCTTTTTGCTTAGCGCACAGCACAAAATACTCTTTGCTTTGCAGTTTAAAGAAATCTTCTTTTTGTCCTCATCTGTCCACTTGTCTTTCTCGTTGGTGACTAGAAGATCTCCTTCTTCTATGATTGACCAGATTTGAAAATCGAGACCTTGAAGGAAAAACTTCATTCTGGTCTTCCAGTAGTTGTAGTCTTCACCATCGAACAACGGTGGTCTGTTGACTGACTGGCCTTCTACATACCCTTGAGCTGCCATTTATATTGCTCTTCAGATCGTGAGATCCTTCTTTGTCGAAGAGACTTGGCTCTGATACCACTTGTTGCCTAGCTAGCAAGCCCAAATGGGGGGTGAATGGGATTTTTTAAAATTCGTCTAACGATAAGACCTGTCGCCAAGAATGCTTAATAGAAAAATAAACACTAAGTTCGATTGTTAGTGTTAGAATTAAAAAAGATAGCAAACAAAACCACGCAATCACACAACACAGGAATTTTTATCCTGGTTCGGACCTCCTATCCCAAGGAGTCCTACGTCCAGTCCCCAAGCAACAACTTAGGATTTCACTAACCAAGGGTACAGTCCCCCTTAAGAACACTTACACATCCAGTTGTAGCTGGCCTTCTCTTCACAACCCAGAAGAGGAATACACCACCCTGATACACAAGTCTTCCTTCTAACACGAAGGGAAAAACTACCACCTGCTTCCAGCAGGTCTTCTCTTCACAGCCCGAAGAGGATTACATAGGAAGTGTGTATAAAGGTTGATTGCCCCTAGACCAATCTTACAACAAATGCCTGATCTGAGGCTAAGTCTGAGAGAGATGGATTTTCTCTAGGATTAAACTCTCAGACCTACAAAGCTCTCAAAGAATCTAGACAATGAATTGGTGAGAGCTCAGAGCTACAGTAAGAATGGAGTGAAAACAAAAGGCTCTTCTTCTAAGACTTCTATAGAGCAAAGGATTTTTGTTCAAGTCTGTCGAACTCTTCGGTGCTTCTGCCAAGAGTTTTGAGTCTTGTGTAAATATCTTTTCTTGATAAAATATAGCCGTTGAGGTAGTCGTTGTCTCTAGGCTTGATGCACGTTAGACTGTTTGTTCCATGGTGTGGAAAGTAGGTAAGCTTGCAGTCATAAATGCTTCATGAAACATGCACGCAAGGAGAAGATCCTTCTTGATATCCTTCAGCTTCTATTTTGTCTAACATTGTATGGTGTGGTACTGACAGAGACCTGCACACATTAAATGCTAAGGCATAGACAACTAGACTATCTCCATACTTGTCAGTCAACGTTATAAAATAGAAGAGCCATTCTGCTATTTGAAAAGTGCTTCTTATAAAACCATGGGAATAGAAAGCAACGTGCAGATGATGTGAACTGTCATAATAAATGCAAGGATACTAGAGATGTGTGCGGGAAGACTTTGACTTTCACAATACTTGAAAATACATTTGAATATCATGTGTGAATTTTGATGTAATCCATGAAGTCGTTATGACAGAGAAATAGTTGTACAACTTATGAAATCATTGTGTGAACAAGCAAGTCATTGTTTGTGAAAATTGTTATTCATCATAAGCAAATCGATGTGAACACAAGTCGTTATACAGATATAAGCAAGTTGTTGAACACAAGTCGTTGTGGAGACAAATCGTTGTAAGCAAATCGTTATAAGCAAATCGTTATAAGCAAGTCGTGGTGAACATAAATCATTAGTGGACACAAATCGTTGTGAGCAATCACTATAAGCAAATCGTTATAAGCAAGTCGTTGTGAACACAAATCATTGTGGACACAAATATTTGTGAGCAAATCGTTATAAGCAAGTCATTGTGAACATCAAATCATTGGAGCAAATCGTTATGAGCAAGGTCGTTATAAGCAAGTCGTTGTGAACATAAATCGTTGTTCTACTTATCAAATCAATGCAATGACCAAATCGTTGTTTGCCGAATCGTTATGGCGACCAAGTCGTTATGTAACTTATTGAATCATTGTGAGACCAAATCGTTGTTTCTCACTTAACAAATCGTTGTGAGAACCAAATCGTTAAAGTGGATTATGAAATCGTTACGCTATAAGGGAAGTCGTAAAGCAAATCGATGAGTACTTAACAAATCGTTATGAATCTAATGAAATCGTTATATCACTTAGGAAGTCGATGTGTACTTAGAAGAATTACATGTTGTGAACTCTAAATGATACAGTATAAGAATACTTATAGATTTTTTCTTGATTTTTCTCGATTTATTTCATGTGACTAAGCTTCAAGGAAACTTGTTAGACATTACTTATTATGGTTTTGTTAATCACCAAAACAGGCATGAATGAAATTATATAGGGATGGACTGATCATCAACAATGTCCTCCTCTGAAATCCTCAATTGATGATAGCCTGATCTGAGATCGTTCTTGGAAAAAATTTAGCTCCAGAAATCTGATCAAAGAGTTCATCGATTCTTGGCAGAGGATACTTGCTCTTGATTGTGAGTTGATTCAGCTGTCTATAATCAATACACAACCTCATTGATCTGTCCTTCTTCTTAACAATTAGTACTGGGGCTCCCCAAGGTGAGGTACTTGGTCTGATAAATCCTTTCTTTAATAGTTCCATCAGTTGCTCTTTCAACTCCTTTAACTCTGCAGGTGACATTCTATAGGGTGTTCTAGAGACTAGGGCAGCACCCGGTATTAAGGAGATAGAGAAATTTACTTCTCTCTCAGGAGGGATTCCTAGTAACTCCTCTAGAAATACATCTGAAAATTCTCTAACCACAACGATATCTTTAATATTTACGTCCTTCTTCTCCACGACCATGGTGGCAAGAAAAGCTACACACACTTTCCTTATCATTTTATGGGTTCGTAAGGCAGAAATAAGTGATGGATGTCTACGGTTCTTAGCCCCCGAGTAAACTAATTTTGGATACTCGCTGAAAGTCACCCTACTCTTCTTACAGTTCACACTAGCCCCGTGTTGGGTTAACCAATTAGCTCCTAGAATCACATCATAGTGATCCATGGGCATGCATATAAGGTCGGCTGGTATGTTCTTCCCTTCAATGTTCACATCAACAGAGGGGAAATGCTTGCTAAGTTTGGTTCCTTGCCCGAGAGGTGTTGTGATGGGAAATTCACAACCTAAGGGTACTGGTTTTGTGGATAGAGTATCTGTGAACTATTGTGATATAAAGGAATGTGTGGCACCACTATCAAATAAAACAATGGCAGGTCGTGAAAGTATTTGAAGAGTACCTTCTACCACGCCTCCTTCCTCTACTACTTCTGGTTCCTGAATAGCTTGTAAGTGGCCTTGCCTCCTTTGTCCATTCGAACGCTTCTCTTGTGGGGCTTGTTCTTTAATCATTGGGAAGTCGGAGATCCTGTGGTCATGACTTCCACAGCGCAGACATCTCCCTTGTGCTCTCCAACATTGTTCGGATCGGTGACTAGCTTTGTCACAATGCTTGCATCTTTCCTCGATTACCACTGCCAACTTCTTGCCTAACTCTTTCGGCTTTTTGTTAGCTTGTTCAATAAAACCACCACTGGGCCTTTTCCTCCCAATGGTCGGTTGATATCTCCCGGTAGCAGACACTTGCTCTCTCTTCACTGACTTTCCTTTTATCCTTTCAGTTATCTCCATGGCGTCTTCCAGTAGTTGAGCCTTCTTTATCATATCAACATAAGTTTGAATGTCCATTGGCGCCAGTTGGGTGATATACTGGGGCCTCAAGCCATTCAGAAAGCATTTTGCCTTCATCCTCTCTGTCCCAACCAAGTGAGTGGCATATCGAGACAGATGAGAGAATTGGGCCTCATATTTGGCCATAGTCAGTCCTCGCTGTTTTAGAGCCGCAAACTCGGCTGCTTTCCACTCATGTACTCTTTCTGAAAAGTACTTACTGTTGAAGCGTTCTACAAAATGTGCCCATGTCAGCTGTTGTCCTTCCAGTGTTGTTTCAACCGACTCCCACCACGCCCTGGCATCCTTTTCCAATTGGAAAGTTGCCAGCAATACTTTATTTCGGTTCGTGCATTGCATGACCCTAAATATTCTTTCAATTTCTTTGACCCAATGTTCAGCAACATCCGGGTCACTACTTCCTTCAAATCTAGGTGGATCCATACTCCGGAAATTCCGATGGAGCTATACTCCTATTCCCTTGGACCTTAAAGAGTTTATGCTCTGATACCAATAAAATTGTCATGCCTCGATGTGAAATTTTGGAACGTGCAGTTATATTCGGATCATAAATAGAGCAAATAATTTGGAGGCGACATCATCATAAAGTAAACTTCATTTAAATTCAAATGATAACACCATAATACATCCATAACTGTCAGAGCCAACCATAGGGCCCATTATTCAAATTACAATATAATCTCCATGAAAATGTATCATCATCACTTATACTACTCAAACATCGATTCCTAGTATTTCAGCTTCACATATGATGGGTGCTCTTCACTCATGCCCTGCCCCATCAGTGTCCACGAAATCCTCATCACTACCTGAAATGTATAGGATGATAGGGTGAGCAAACTAGTCCAGTAGAATTTACATCTCAATGTGCAGGCACTAATATACATGATTAGCATATTAAATAAGCAAGATCTTATCAAGAACATGATGACTATACATGCATGCATTTCTAACAAGTCAAATGGCTGAATAGAACAGATATCATAATGAAGCAAATTCTGACCTTCATATGCATTGGACAGGTAATTCGAGAATAATATCGTATCATAAGGATTGGCCATATTCACACAGATATCACATATTCACATGATCAAATGTATCATATCGAACTTATCATATCAAACGAAGCACATTCACACAAATCTTGCACACATACTAGTGCCATGCCAAGCACCACAAGTCCATACCCACGGTTAATAAGTACGATGGGGCGTTCCTCCCCAAGACCAGACAGGGCCTTATTGCACAGGCATTAGTCAAATGGACCGAAGTACCACGTTGTGCCGATCAAACATATACATATTATGGCCACAGATTTCCAATAACAAGCTCATAGTAATAAGGACATGATCATTCATAGAGTTCAAGGTATGACAATAGCTCAAGAGATTATTTGGACAGCATAACGGTGTATCTTATGTTTCATAATCTTTAGTGTCTTGACAAGAGGATGGCTAATGATACATAGTACATGGTACAAGTGCTCTCTATCTTCAGGGTACTTCATGGTACAACCAGCTCGGTCTCTATGAGGGAATCTGCATAGTACGGAGACTTACGGAGGTCTTAGGGAAAAGGTCGCTAGTCTGCCGATACAGAATGATCGACCGAGAGTTTCCAATTCCCCAAGAAGGATGTGCCTAATCGTGCAAACGTGCAAGTGTCGTGACACGGAACTTTCCTAATCATGCGTGCAATTGATGAGCAACAATATGGAAAACCTCGAAAAGCACGTAATAAGGAAACAAACAAGTAACATAATAGGAAAGCTTTAAGCTAAACAAGTCCATTCTAACATGTATCCTCCGCAGATTCATGTCACAACTTATATTATGATAGATTTCATATCAAGCTAGATCACAAGATGATAATCAAATGAACGTAAGATCAATCACTTCATATTGTGTATTAGAATCATATTCATGTCATTATAGTTTTCAAATGGGTTGGTCACTTTTAGGCCAATGCACAACTAAGTAACATGATCACAGACCAAGACATACACATGTTTGATTGACAAACCAAAGGAACAGTCTTGGATTGGCCTTTGAATCGCGACGGGTTCAGACATCACTTTTCAAAGAACCGTACATAGTTGAGCATGACTCTGTATAAAGGCACAGAATTACATCGGACCTTCCTGCCGCATTTAAATCGTGAAAGGACATATGGTCACCTTTCAAACATAAATCGATTACCTAACCAAAATTGTGACGGACCTTGCTGTCGCGTTTCAGACAGAATCGATTACCAAACAAAATTGCGACGGTCATGTCTGTCACGTTCACAACACGACAGGCCGATATGTCGCGACGATTCTTGAATCGCAACACTTCGATACATCGCATTCAAGGATCGACTTCAAATTTTGAATATAAAAATTGTACGAAATAGGAGAGCGGGAAAACTACTAAATTGCGACGGCATGTTCGAATATAAAAATTGTACAGAATCGGAGAGCGGGAAAACTACTAAATCGCGACGGCACATGCCGTCGCGTTCAAGATGGGTCCAGAAACCCACACGACACACAATTTGATGTGTCAGGGTTGACTGGTCAGACCTAAAAATGTGACGGATATCTCGGTCACCTATACTTGAACCGCGATGTACCTATACATCGCATTCATGCAAACAGAATCACGACGTATGGATACGTCGCGTTCTTAGATCTTGCCCGAAAACGCAAAAAAAACAAATACAACCCTTCATGATAGATCTGTAACTTGAAATCTAGCGATCTTGGACAAAACTCTGAACATGAAAAGTGTCTAGGACATCAAATAGAAGAGAATCAAGGTTTTGGTTTGACCCAAAAGACCTCGATTTGCGTAAATCATAACATAGCCATGGAAAGCTCTAAACTTGCATGACTTATGGAAAACGCTTAACACGACTAACATGCTTGATGGAAATTGGGCAAAATAGATGCAAAAGAAACTAGACTCGATGCTCTTTCAGATGGTATAAACCTTGTTTAGTTCTGGCCCGAGATCACCTACCTTGGAGTGGATGTAAGAGGGTCTTCTACTCAGCTCGCAGTAGAGAAAAGTTGGAGAAGATGGTGTCCTCCTGGCTGTTCTCCTCCTCTCCCGGTGCTCTAGCTCACCTCCACACGACCCCAACATAATGGTAAACTCCCCCAAAAGTCTTATGACGATTACTTATAGGACTAGGGTTTATTTCAAGTCCTAATGAGACTAGGAAGGGTGGGTTGCGATTTCTGCATGGTACCTTCCATGTATTGAGGTTTCTCCTCCCAATTGGAGTAGCAATGCCATTAGGAAACACTCTCTCATGGCTGTGTACGATTTTGATTGCTTTGTATGGCTAATTACCTTTGTTTTAGCCCTAATTTGCCCTTTCCTATTTACTGCATAATTATGGTTGTGAATTTTGGTTTTTATTGTTATTGGGTTTTGTTCTTTGGCCCAATAAGAGTTGTGTTGGTCCCAACAAATCTAAATGGTTGATCTCACTTCTTAGGAGTTTAACACAGACAATTATTTATTTATTTAACATTCTCATTTATTTGTTATTTTCCTTAAAAAATAATCCATAAATTACTTGGGCATTACAATATCTCTACGTTGGTAGCCAAGATTTTTCTAGTCAAAGCAAATATAATCCTGCATAGCATCAAAAGAAAATTATCAATAATCTGGAAAGAGACAAACATAGCAATGCAAATTCTTGTACCACTTAGTAACCAGGCCATCTCACCTAAATAAGTGGTTTGTCTCACGTCAAAAAGTGAAAAATAAAATTTTCATCTCTGTGTAACATAATGAAAGTTAAACCATTGAGTAATCACGGGGTCTTGCATCTGATAAATGTGATCTCCTACACTAAAAAGTGAGATTTAACTAATTTATTCTTGTATTTCTTTTCCAGTAAAAATGAAAGGAATTTCAAATAGACAAGACAGAAAAACACAAGACCTAAATAAAGTTCATGAATACTGAGTTTAGACCTATTATTCTACATTGTGTAAAATATAAAGCTAATGACCTCCTTGTTAAACACTTTTACTAACTCATATAGGTCGCTTTGACTCACATTTGCATCATTATTTTAACTACATTTTGATCAGTATATTTTGCTATACTTTGTGTTGAGTGTGTCTTTGTGATTAAACTTTGATGTACAATAGAAAAATACACTAATTTCTCTCATATGTCAATATCACTTTGACTCACACATTTTGATCCTTCCTGACCATTCCTTTCCACAACTTCATTCTTTGATCTCCTACCATTTATATTTCACGTCCATCTTTTTGATGTCAAAAATGGGGAGAAAAAGCATGAGCCTATGGGCTTATGGGGGAGTAAAAGAATGAGTTTTGGGGAGAAAAAGATAAGAGAAAAAGTATGAGCATTTATTTTGTCATCATTAAAAAGGGGGAGAATGTTGTGTTGAGTATGTATTTAATATTTTTATGATGATTTTAATGATGACTATAACATTTGGTTGTAGATGATGTCTAAACACTCATACTCTGATTTTGATGATGACATATGGTACATATTATAATGATGACTAAACAACATGTTTTTGATACCTCATATTTAATATTTTGATGATAATGACAGGTTTTGATAGTTCAAATTTCATATATACATGTTTACACAACTTTGTCATAGTTGTGTCAACACACATTGCAAGTCAGGTCGACACACATAGTCTGCCTAGTAAGCTCTTGAAGAAAAAAGTCACAGTTGCGTCGACACACATTGCAAGTCAGGTCGACACACATAGTCCATCCAGTGAGCTATTGTCTGAAGAAAAACATAAGAGGTCGACACTAGTTGTAATCAGGTCGACACATGTTTCCTCCCAGTAAGCTGGAACTGATACATAGTCAGTTGCGTCGACACACATGCAAACTTACGTTGACACACATTGTGTGAAAACTCAGAAACATAAAGGGTATGATTTCCAAAGGGTGTGACTTATCTCTGGAGACTTTTGGAGATTCTCTTATTACCAAAATACCATTTATTCCAAGTGGCAATGAGGAGAAGGACTTTTGGACACGTGGCAACCTTGGGTGAACCCTAGGTTTTTGTTCACATGTCTCCCACGTACAAGGGAGTGCACTGAGACTATAAAAGGCCTCTTGTCTCATCTGAAGGAGGCATCCATCATAGAGGACGTGGGGATCAAGGCCAAGTAGTGAGATAAAATGTCAGAGTGCTGAAAGAGGAGCAGATTAAGGAGAAGAGCAGTAAAGGAAGAACGAGGAATCATGCAAAGCAGAAGTTGCTGAAATAGAACATCGTGAATTGAAGAAGACTTCCATCAAATCCTCTCAAGTGTCTTCAATTCAGGCTTCCAGCAGATCACCCCCAATGAGGAAAATCCAATTCATCTCTCTATTACATACTTCTATTGGAATGTTAATCTCAATCTATTTTTGAGTGTTTGTGAAATATGTACAAATGTTCTATGCAGATTTCAGTGTGTTGGTGTTTGAGTGGATCTGATCTATGCTAGAGGATCTGATTTTATAGGAACCTCATCTAGCTTTTGTGTGTATGGTTTGAGCCGTAGAGCTCTTGTGTATGTTGTACTCAGATTTTTGAGTAGTGTGGCCTCACTATGTGAGGGGTGGATGAAGGAATCACTGGTGTGATTTCCGAACCACATAAAAATCTCTTGTGCAGTGGTTTGATCTGTTTTTCTGCGCTAGATGCATGCATAGGGA
This sequence comes from Colocasia esculenta, assembly GCA_014218235.1. Taxonomy (NCBI): domain Eukaryota; kingdom Viridiplantae; phylum Streptophyta; class Magnoliopsida; order Alismatales; family Araceae; genus Colocasia; species Colocasia esculenta. Next base: position 82,527,013 of record CM024754.1, on the reverse strand, counting down.
TTTCGCTTACACACTACTTGTCTAATTGTCTCACACATCAACTACACATACCCACACATCATATCAGTGAGATTTTCTATTTGAATGGATCTATAATTTGAAGTAATTTTGAAATTGCTTAAGCTTCCACTGTGATTGGTGTTAGATCTATTCAACCCCCCCCCCCCCCTCCTTCTAGATCTATTCAACTATCTGTTCGATCCTACAATGAGGTGCTCTGATCCTTTCTTGTCTTTAGGAAGGCCAAGCATGATCTCCAACTCTTCCAATAAGATAGTTGCTTCAAATGTTAGGAAGATGAAAGTATGAGTTTGAGGATGCCACAACTCCACCAATGTTGTCAAGCTATCCCAGATACGCACAATCTTATGATAATTCTTAGCCACAACCAAAGCGGTGGTTAAATTCCATTCTCGTAGAAGGTTGATGGATGCTAGTGGGAGAGCTTTGATCATGGGTTCCAGCCAGATGATCTTGGAATAGCGGCATGAACCTGGGAGGATCTAGAAAGAGAAAGAAGAAGGAGATTGGTACAAGAAGAAGAAGAAGAAAGAGAAAGAACTAGAAGACATACATACTTGCCCATCATGCTTGGTGCTCAAGTGGCTAGGGACAGAGGTGAGACACAATAATTCTTCAAAGGCAGTCTTTGCTAGCCGGGGACCACCATAGGGGGTTTGGTTTGCTTGGAAAGCACCAAAAGATCTCTTCATGGCTTGGAGAGAGAGAAAGGAAGAGAGGTTGAGGAGAGAGAAGATGAGCCACGAATTTGAGCCCTCCACCCTATTTATAGAACTCTAGGAGGGGCTAATCCCACTCTAGTTCATGTTTAGGGGTCAAGTTAGTATTAGGATTGGGTTTAGGGGTCCTATTAGTGTTAGGATTAGCCTTAAGATAGAGATAGGGGTCAGATTCAGAGTCCAGCACACAAAACACTGTCGCGACCCCCAGAGGCGTCGCGATAGGACATATTGTGTTTTCTTTGACTATGGTTGACCCTCTATGCTATGCTTGTGTTGATGTCTTGTTCGTACATATCAATCTTACTTTTAGTCAGTTTTTCATTTGTTTATTCATCAAAAAATCACAAAAAAGAAAAAAAATAAAAAAAGGAGCCTCGCAGGTAAGTTCAGGTAAGTATCTCTATCCCTATCTCTTGCATTACTATATGTTAACCTACTTATTATATCACTTTAAGAACCGACTGGTTCTCAGTGTGCTCTAGGATCTGAGTTCCCTTTCACCAAAAACAGTGATGATCTAGGTGCACATTATTAATCGTTGGATGGGCCATTAAGTTGAATAAGTTTGGGGATGGCGGATTCTATTTTGCACAGTGGTTACATGAAGATTCTCGACCCATTCTCGTTAGGCTTAGCAATATTATCCTTCATCTATTTTCTATTTTTCTCCTTTCTTTGCATTTGATTTTGTGATTTCTTTTTCTTTTAACCCAACATGCATCATATAGATTTTTAAGCTATCATGACTCATCCATGGCAAATAATGAGTTCTCGATGAATGCCCAACTGATCTTCACATTCGAAACAAGAAATTCCATTCTACTTTGAATAAAAAAGTTTGCCTCTGAGCAAGTTGCTCTTGCCAGTTTGTCAAATATTTCCTTGTTTGGATTTATCCATCCATTTTTCATCCAAATTTCTTTTGATCCATTTTGGTTGCAAACTGCTCCCAGGTTTTGAGTCATCGTGACTTGCCTAGCATGCACATATCCCTCCAAGGCGAAACCTACATGCCAATTGGCTAGGGTGCCTCTCAATCGAGGGGTTGATCATTTTTTTAATCTTCCTCCTCTCGTCCAGACTCGTGTCTTCCTTGCTTCTTGTTTGAGCATCTAACTTGATGCTTTCAAGAAGATTCCTATTACTCATTTGTCAAATCGGGTGTCTCTTTACCTTAGCTCCCATCTTTTCAGTCCACTTCATTTCGCTTCGCTTCACCATCATTCCATGACACCTTTGCTACACCTCCGCTCCATTCCCTTGCAAAGTGGAAGCTAAGGAGAGGCAATCTATAGACACCCAATTCTAGCCTATGAGTCGAACCATATTTCTTGTTCTCTTAGTGTGCCCCAAGTTGGTCACCCTTCTGAGCCCATTTAGTCCAATTCCCAGCTTACCTCATCCAAATATCACTTCAGAGTCCTTATTCTAGGATTTCAGCCATTAGTCATTAATGCGACGGCCAAGGGCGACACGTTAGCATCGAGTATTGACCCTGTGAATCGATTGGCCATCGATTGCCCTTAATGCAACAGGTCGTAGCATCATGTTAGCAACAATTGTCCTTGTTGCATCTGACCAGATTGTCGCGTCAGCCCATGCATATCTATTCACGTGCCTTTAGAGTTGCGACCACCATGGCCGTCATGACAACCCTTGCCGCGCCCCCACGATTCGTCGCCACATGCTTCTGCATGGGCTGGCTCTGCAACCACCTCTCTCCTATCCTAACAAGATGTATCTCCATCTCTAACAGCCTTGGAATGTCCCCAGCCGAGGATTGAGGTTCTATCCACCCCTAGAACTCCCCTAGGACTCTTCCCATGTAGATTTACTTGAATTTTCCTCATTTTCATGGGTCATTATCACTTATGGATGAGATACTCTCTCTCCTCTCTATAAAAGCAACCCACCATCTTTTGAATGAGCTAGAGCCCCAAAACTAGCACGAAGTGCTTCCCAAATCACTCCAGAGTTGCCCCTTAGCCCATAGCTCTCTCATTTCTCTCCATCTTCTCTCATTTCCTTCATCAAATCCTCTCATTTTCTTCCACATCTAGAGCGTAGCGGCCAATAGGTGATCTACCACATCAACAAGGGTTGTTGCACGACCTAAGGATCTCATTTTCAGCCAGAGAGTCACCCCTTTTAGGGCTCTTCTTCCTTCTTTCTCTCTCATTTTCCTTCCATACATTTTGTTTATTTCTCTTAGATAGTTGCACATCTACATACCCACTTTTTTTCACAACCCTAAGGGTTTCCAAAACACCCTAGGTTTGTTCCCTCCGTGCTTCCCCTTTTCTCTTTCATGTTGTGTAGATACTTCACTTAAAAGTTGTCTAATAGGGTTTTCTTTCTTTGTTTTGGCAGGTCCATTAAAAAGAGCAAATGAGGAGTTCTCCTCCTCTAATCGGCCGGAGGAAGGGAAGAAGGTCCACTCACACTCCCGCGTTGCTGCTGAGAAGGCGTCAGCTTCCCTGGTCATGACATCAAGATTAGGACCAATCGCATGGTCGCAACAAGCTTCTTATTGCGATGGGCCTCCAGGTCGTGACACCAGTAAGTAGCCTTATCTCTTCCTATTTCCTATTAAGTTTGACGTTTGCTTCTGGTTACATCTTAGGCAACTTGCTAGGTGGCGATCACACCCATTTCATCATCCTATAGTGATATTTGCTTTTGTGTTTTGAGGATCATATCCTCGTGATTACAAACCCTTGATCCTTCGTTTCTACTTGTAGATCTTCCTCTTAACATTGAGGATTGCCATCCAGTTTCCTAAAATTCAAAAGCCATCCAATGGTCAGTAATCAATTTGAGATCAGACCTCTCCAATTATGTTCCCTACAAGGTACATATTCCACTACCAAAGGAGCCTATAAAGTACATTTGATACCTTTTGGAGTGCACTCCAAGTTATCTGAACCTATCCTAATGTGTGATGCATTCTTAGACTTACCTATGTAAGGGACAAATGGAGTTAAGAAAAGGGTTTAAGATGGATAGAGTGTAAAGGATGATAAACTATACTTGGTTAAACTATTTAGATATTTGAGAAGGGGGACAAGAGAGAATAAGTCCATGGTTAAAAATTATTTTGTTTTGGATAGGGTGTTATGCTATCCATGGATACTTAAAGTTGTCATGTGACAACTCTTCCCCACCTATGATGGGGAGATAACTAGGTAACTCCAAGATAAAGGGACAAGGGAAAAAGTGCCTAAGTGGTTTTGCTTAAATCTTTTGTTGATAACCTAAAATCTAAGTAGACTATCTCTATATAAACTATTCAAAAATCAAAGTGGCCCATGTAACCTATCCATTTCTCCTTAAAGTTGCCCTAACAGTTCAAGAACAATGTATTGACCCAAAATCTCTCAAAAACAAATACCGAAAGCTGATAGAAACAATGAAAAGTCTGCAAGTGGTGTCTAAAAGATTAAAGCAGATTAATTAAAGGTCCTAGTCAGAGGGTTTTGCTAAATGTATAGTCCATGTCAGAAGACCAGAAGTCACATAGTCTTTTTTATGTTTAATTTCTAGTCCCTACTTTTAGTTTCTCAGCATTTATGAGTCTTGGGAGACGATTCGTCCTTTTAGCATCAACTTTGTCCTATTTTACCTTTTCTTCTTCTGGTCTTTCCCTATGTAGACTTACATTCATTACAATAAGTGTACATATCGCTTACAGTAAGCTTTGATATCAATTATAGTAGTAAGTCTATATCACTTATAGTAAATATTCATATCACTTACAGTAAACTTTTGATATCACTTACAGTAAGTCTATATATCATTTACAGTAAGTCTCATATCACTTACAGTAAGCATTTTATATCACTTATAGTAAGTCTTCATATCACTTACAGTAAGTCTTTGATATCATTTTGCCTTTGATATCACTTACAGTAAGCCTTCATATCACTTACAATAAGTCTTTGACATCATTTACAGTAAGTCTTGGTATTAGTTACAGCCTATAACTATAAGTTTTTAGAAAATAAAAAAACTATATTTGTTTATGACTGTTAGGATTCGAACTCAGGTCTCCACAAACTCAACATAGAATACTTACCACTAAGCTACAACCACATTTGTGTTACAACACAATATCTATTATTTTTCTCATATATTTGCAATACTTACATTAAGTCTTGATATTACTTATAGTAAATCTATACATCACTTTACAGTAAGTCTTGATATTATCACCACTTAACTGTTGCATTACACATAATAATCTGTTACAATATAAGTTGTAATGTGTTTTAATACTCAATGTAATAGATTACACGATTACTGTAACTACTTACATCGAATACTATAAGTAATGTGAAGAGTTACAGTAAGTGATGTGTAGACTTACTATAAGTGATGTGTAGATTTACTGTTAGTGATATCAAGACTTACTGTAAATGATGTATAGATTTACTATAAGTGTTATCAATGAAAGACAACGGAAAATAGCTATAATGAAATCTAGAAGGGGGGGAGATTGAATAGATTTCAGCCAAATTGAAAATTAATCGATTAGCAACTCAGAAAACTTATGAGAACTTTAGATCTATGACTTATGCACAAGTTTGAACAACTTAAACAGATTAAGTAATGTGTGAACAATGAGCCTACCAATCATCTAACGCAGAGATTGATCAAACCACAGTGATATAAAGATTTAGGGTGGTTCGGATTACACAATTGTGTATCCTACATCCACCATCCACACACACACACAAAATGACTTATGTCGCCAGTTCAAACAGATCTCATAGATCACACTACAACACACACACTTTGAGATAGTCGAAATCTCAAATCTGAACACACACGTGAAATTGAGCAGAAAAATTGCTCCAATTTCACACCACACACAAGATGAATTGAGTTTAGAATGAAGAACCAGATGGAACAAGTGAATTGCATATCAAAAAGGACTGGTTCGATTTCCCCCTATTATGCTCCTTGTTGAGACTTTAGACTTCCAGCTTCAGCTCGATGATGTGGACTCAGGAATCTGGGAATTCAGCTTGAGGTTGATGGATCATGCTTGGATCCCCAATTCTTCATATTTGGACCAGCAATTCTCCACGGATGAAGCCTCTCTCTGGTTTCGCCTTATGCTTCTAGAAGATGAGGGACTGAGGTGTGTGTCTCCCAAAAGATGTGTGGATCATGGGCATTTATAGTCCCATGAATCCACGAGGTGTCTTGGAATTTTGGGGACACAGAATTCCCGCTCAAAAGCCTTGAATCAAATCCTTCCACATGTCCAAGATTTCAGATCTGGAACAAAAGTCAAAGTGTGTCGACACAACTTAAGTTATGTGTCAACACATGACCCTTGCATTGTATCCTGGCAGCATTGAGTGATGACTTGCGTCGACACACATTTTACTCGTGTCGACACACCTGACCTCAGACCAAAAATCTTGTTTCTGGGAGAACAGGATGTGTCAACACATGATCAACTTGTGTCGACACCACTGGCTTCTTGTCTCCTGACTGTTTTCTGGATGCAATGGATGTGTCAACACACAACTCACTTGTGTCGACACCACTGACTACTTCTCACTGCACTACTTACTGGATGCAAAGGATGTGTCGACACACAATAAACTTGTGTCGACACCACTGACTACTTCATCTTCTGAATGGCTTCTGTAACAGATGATGTGTCGATACATGATGAATTTGTGTCAACACCACTAGCTTCATTTCATGAAAATTTACACTGGGATTGAATTAAGTATAAAATATAATGTTAGATATGATTGAAACAAAATATTCAAAACTTGTATGAATCATAGTTAACCATCATCAAAATAAGAGATCCAACAATCTTCCCCTTTTGATGATGGCAACTATGATTCATTTAACATTTCAGTCTACTCAAACAAGATATTTCAAGACAATCATACACATCATTCCATATCATATGACAAAGACAATCACATCACAAATTCACAACATTCATTTAGAATTGAATTGTAGTCATATGACATTCATATCAAAATCAAAAGATTCATTGTTCAAACATAACATGTAATGTTCTAATCCCAAAATATCACATATCACACATTTTCTCCCCCTTTAACATCAGGTGGAGGAGGAGGAGGAGGAGGAAATAGCTTGTCATCAATGGTCTTCATCTTGGCTTCTAAAGCTCCCAAATTATTCCTCAGCTGAAATTGAACAGATGTCAGTCTGGTATGCTGTGTTTCTTCCATTTTCTTCAAATTCTCAGAAATATGAACTATCATCTGATCAATGCCAAGGGGCATAGGAGGAACAGTAGTGGATGAGGTAGCATATCTACTATCTCAAGTGTTAACATCATCCCTTTTGCTGCCGCCTTGGCTTTGGCTCCACGCTTGGGAGTCTGCTTCGATGCCATAGAATCCGGAGATGAAGGAGAAGGAAACAAAAAGAAGAACCTGGAAAACACAGAGTGTCGTTCTTCTGGGGTTGTAGGAGAAGAGGGAAGTTTGAAAGATGGAGAAACAGAAAGGTAGGGTCGACCTAGGGTTGAGTGCATTTAAGAAACGGATCGATACCAAAAGATAGGAGATAAGATGATCTGCAAGCCCATTTACCCTAAACCGGAATCAACGACTGAGGTTGATTGTGTCGATACATGAATGAGTTGTGTCGACCTGAGATAGAGTTGTGTCAACATAGGAATGAGGTGTGTCGACCTGAGATAGCAACAAATTCAGGATTTTGTGATATGATGAGAAGGAAAGTCTTTATTAAGATGAGAAATATCTTAAAAGTCAATTATTCAAGGATTTTTAACATGTTAAAGATATCACATTCAAATTCTTATCATCATTCCTTTACAAATTTAATGGGTTGAGGGATAGTATACAATGTTTTATCATTAGATGAATATGAAGAACCTGGGTTACATTTTAATGGAATTAAAATATTCTATTCAGAACAATTCATTCTTTTAACCCTTACTTAGCCACAGTAAGATGATTTCTCCAGGATAAAAATCAATCATTATTGAAGTTAAACATTGCTAACAGATCTGAAATGGGCAAGTTGTTGTCCATCTTGCTTAATTAAATTTTCTTGAAATATAAGCAATGAGCAGTCAAATATAGTAAATCTTGTTCACTCAAGTATACATACTTTTTACACACCTGAGTTCTTGATTACTTAAGATTTACTAATTATTCTGCCTCAAGGGGTTGATGAAAACCTTTTGACATGGAAATATACGTTTATCAGACGCCAATATTTCCAGTTACTCAGTTAACATCAATTTGAATATTTAGATTAAACCCCTTAGAATAGAGTTAGCATGACACTTCATGACATACATAGCTCATCACTTTTTATGAAGGTGTGTAGTTTCTCAGTATGCATGCCATTACTCTACCAGAAAGAATTAAAACTTGATGAATACTAAGAATTTGGACACAACTTTATCCTTTGTCAAAACCAGAAGAAATGTGTAAAGACAATAATGAATTGAACAATATACAACCAAAGAAATCAAATTACTTTCGAATTTCAGAGGACAAAAGAATGTGGACTTGAAGAATATGTTAATACTATTAGAAATGCATTCCTGGTTATTTCAGAAAATACAATAATCAGGTTATGAATTACATATCCATCAAATCATTAAATTACTTTTGGTCTGATGAAAGAAAAATCAGTGAAATCTTTAGCTCCCCCTGAATTCTTGACTAGATCAATTTCATCACAATTAAAGATTGACCTTCTTCAACATGAATTTCACACAAGATTGACATTAAGACAATTTGAAGAGTTTGAGAAAAAAAACATAGAGGGAATGTGTCGACACAGAAATTAACATGTGTTGACATAGGAATGGAGACATGAACACTCTCAAAATGGGAACAGTGATTTGGTGTCGACACTAAGCTGACTGTGTGTCGACCTGATTCAGGAAACAGAACTGCCACTTACATTGCTTCAATGACTCAGCTCAAAACTTCAACTTGTTCTCATCCATCTCATGTGCAAAACTGATACCATTGAATCCTCCTTTTCAAAATTAATTGCTCTTCTCGAATTTATTACTCCCTCTCAACCAGTGCATGAGTTAAGCAAGTGATATTCAAATGATACACAATCAACATGACACTCAACTTCAGCAAGCAATCAAACAAGATCAACATGACAGATATGAAATGAATCAGCAGTCAAAGTGCAAGGACATGTATTTTATTAAAAAATTAATGACTCTTATACAGGAAGGATTATTGGTACTGGGTGGAGAATTTTCCTCACACATAATGATAGTTTTCAGACAAGCCTGACTTGTCCTTCCACAAATCACCATTTGATATACCACATAACCTTTGCATAAGAAGCCAAATTATTTTCAGTTTAAAAAAAAAAATTTATTTTAGTGCATGATGCAGATTCCAAGTTCTCTTCTTAAAGATGTGAATCTATCTTCTACCAAAGGTTTTGTAAAGATGTCAGCCACTTGTTTTTTTGTAGGAATGAATTTCAATTGAATGTTTTTGTTTGCAACTTCATCCCTACGAAAATGATGTCTAATCTCAATGTGTTTTGTTCTATAATGTTGAATTGGGTTTTTAGAGAGATTGATAGCACTAGTATTGTCACACATAATAGGTGAACATCCAATATCAATGTTGTAGTCAAGTAATTGACTTTTGATCTATAACACTTGAGCTGCACAACTCCCTGCAGCAACATATTCTACTTCTGCAGTAGAGAGTGCAACTGAGTGTTGCTTTTTGGATGCCCACGTTACCATGCAACCTCCCAAGAATTGACAATAACCACTAGTGCTCTTCCTATCAAGTTTACAACCAGCATAGTCAGCATCAGAATATGAAATTAAATCAACATGACAACCAGCTGGGTACCATAAACCCAAATCACATGTACCACAAGATATCTAAAAATTCTCTTAACAACAAGCAAGTGACTCTCTTTGGGACTAGATTGAAATCTAGCACAAAGACAAACACTGAATTGAATATCAGGTCTACTTGCAGTAAGATATAAAAGAGATCCAAGCATACCTCTATATTGCTTTGCATCAACCAATTTACCTTTTTCATCACTGTCCAATTTTATGCTTGTACTCATGGGAGTGGATGCTTTCTTGGCTTGCTCAAACTGAAATCTTTTCAGCAACTCTTTGACATATTTTACTTGATTGATAAAAAATCCATCATCAAATTGTTTGACCTGCAAGCCAAGGAAAAATTATAATTCTCCCATAAGACTCATTTCAAACTCATTGTGCATGTGATTTGAAAAATCTTCACACAGTGAGGGATTGGTGGAACCAAAAATGATATCATCCACATATACCTGAACTACAATGATATGATTGTGGACAGATTTGTGAGAAGAGTTTGGTCTACCTTACCTCTAGAATAATTCTTACTAACCAAGAAACTGCTCAATCTGTCATACCACGCTCTTGGAGCCTGTTTCAATCCATAAAGAGCTTTGTGCAATTTATAAACATGGTTAGGTTTATCATGATCTTCAAATCCAGGTGGTTGTGCAACAAAAACTTCCTCTTTAGTGTAACCATTCAAAGAGGCAGTTTTGACATCCATTTGAAACAATTTAAAGTTTTTGGAACATGTATATGCTAAGAGGATTCTTACAGCTTCCAACCTAGCCACTGGTGTAAAGGATTCTTCAAAGTCTACCCCAAATTCTTGATTGTACCCTTTTGCAACCAATCTAGCTTTATTCCTCACAAATTTCCCTTCTTCAATCAATTTATTTCTAAACACCCACCTAGTTCCAATTATTGAATTTTCAAGGTTTCTGGGAACTAGACTCCAAACATTATTTCTTTTGAATTGATTTAGTTCATCATGCATTGCTTCTACCCAAGAATTATCTTTTAAGGCTTCTTCAATGTTTTTGGGTTCCACTTGAGATATGAAGGTCATATGATCTTGTTCAATGATATTTTTTAAATGAGATCTAGTGTGAACTCTATCATTGACATTCCCTACAACATTCTCAAGTGAATGATCTTTAGAGTATCAGAAGTTACCTCTTGTCAGTGTACTGACACTTTCAGTTGATTTGTCTTGATCTGGTGTCGACCTGATGTTGTGTTGGGTCGACACATCTTCATGTTCAGGTGCTTCTTCATTTTCCAGTGATTGATCTGATTCCTTCATAAGGATATCTGCATCTTCTTCTTGATTCCTACAAGAATCATGGTCATTAGTATTTTCACAATTTTCATAAAAAATAACATGAGGAGTTTCCTCCACAGTTCTTCATTCTTTATTAAAAACTCTATATGACCTTGAATGTTCAAAATATCTTAGAAAAATTCCCACATCACTTTTCTTTTCAAACTTGTCTAGATCTTGCTTGTCATTATTATGAATGAAAACTTTACTTCTAAAGACTCTGAAATAAGCAATGTGAGGTTTCTTATCTTTTAAGAGCTCATAGGAAGTTTTCTTGAGAACTGGTCTTACCATGACTCTGTTGAGAATGTAGCATGAAGTGTCAACAGCTTCTGCCCAAAATCTTATTGGAAGATTACTTTCAATTAACAGAGTTCGGGCCATTTCAACCAATGTCCTATTTTTTCTTTCCACTATCCCATTCTGTTCGGGGGTCCTTGGTGAAGCAAATTTGTGATCAATTCTTTTATTCTTGCAAAATTCAAAAAAATAAATTATTGTCACATTCTCCTTCATGATCAGTAAGTATAGAGCGAATTTTATTTATTTTTCCATGTTCAATTTTATTTAAAAAGTTTTGAAAGTTCTCAAAGGTGTAGCAACCTCATTTTTTCAATAATAATAATAATAATGATTAAAATGGAAAATTTAAGAAAAGGGGAATTTATTCAGACCCATTAAAAGAAAAGAAGTGATGGGCTTTGTTAAATGGATCATATAAAATTTATTGGGCCAAAATTGAGATTTTTAAAAGATGAATAATACCTTAAATTCATATCTTTAATATATCCTAAAAAGGAAATGAGCTATTAAATCATTAAAATAGCTATTTTGTATTGGAATTGGACTCCTAACCCTACCCAAATTGGCTAGGCACGAAATTGCATTCCAACCTAACCCAATTAGGAGGTGGAAAGCTTGGAAGGTGGAAAGAAATATAGGAAACTCGAAATAAAAGGGAATTAGAGTCATAATAGGAAATAGGAACAAGGGAAGCATAAATACACCCCAATCTCTCCATGGCCGGCCCTAAAGTGTTGTTGAGGCTTGCTGGGCGTGGAGGAGAGGCCAAAGGAAGGGAGAAATCATGGGGGGAACGCTTGCTCAAGAGCTACAACCCATACTTTGAGTTCCAAGCCCTAGGAGACAAAACGACCCAAAGGTAGGCATTCTCACTAGCAAAACTCAATTAAATTCGTCTGTATGATGTTCCAAACATCAGGAACAAAAGCCCTCTCATTGCTTTATTTTTCATGGACCCTATCTTTTGATCTCTATTTTTGAAGTTCTACTCTTATCTTGACCCCGAACATTCATGTTTAATTTAGATCTTCATGTACACTTGATATCATGCCATGAAAATTTTATTGGAGATACTGCTCGATGTCATGAAACTTTTGCCACTGAAATCCCCAGTTTTCATCCAGTATCTTACCCGAATCAATTCTTTTTCCTTCACTGTGTACTGCTCTGTGTTCATCGTGCATGTTTATGTTTAAAACCTATCCAGACCATGATGATTTACAAATTCCTATTTATTGAGCATACCCTCGCATGTCTAGATTAGTTTGCAAGTGGATTTGTGATTTTTCATCAACTATACATAGAGATTCTTATTTTTAATCGACCCTATATCAAAACATGGAAACTTGGACTGCAATCCAAGGCAAGGACATTTTCCCACTCAGACTCAGGCGCAGAACCTGAGAACGTGACGACCCGATAGGCCGTGTTCTCAGGGGCTGATCGCGACAAGCCACCCATCGCGTTCTGAACGCGACAGACTCTGGCGTCACGTTCTGGCTGTCTGTTTTGAACGACCCGTCGCGACCTTTGACTGTCCCTGTCGCGTTCTGGATATGCCCGTCGCGATCCTTACAGGGTACGTCGCCTTTTGGACTTTTGCATGAAAACCCTTGATTTTTGGTACTCTATCCTTCTATAGTGATTATACCTCTTGTTGCCAGTCATATACGCAGTAAATAAAGATGTTATAAAATAAACATGTATTGAATGATTTAAACGACACACACATGATCTCTTCACATCTATGATTTCTTTATCATATACACACACTTGTAACCATCCAATATGACTTGACTTGGCATGAAAATATCTCATAATATATCTGGTAATTTATTTCAATAATGTATCCAAATTGCCCTATTTTAATGGACTTGTCTTCGTTTCTCGCAATGTTTTAAGAATACCGTTACCGACGCTCCACTGTTCTAGAATTCCTCTGGAACGTCAAGCACTTGTTTCTATATACACTTTCTCTTGACTTGGACAAACTCTCAGTCGGATATTCCTTCTGCCGGACTAGTGAATCCTTGTTCAAGGCCTCCGTAAGACTTCTCTGTCCATGGATTCCCACATGGCCGACGAGCTGGTTGTACCCTAATACCTATGATAGCCTTTAGGGATCACTAAGATCAAAACGGCCTTAAAATGCTCTCTCGCTCTTATCTTGAATCACGCCGGACCTCTGGACTTGTGCATAACATGGCCAGGGGAAGGGTAGTGAATTCCACCTGACTGCCAACACCAATTGCACGTGTTGTGCAACTGTTACTATCGCCTGTTTACTCGTCGTTCCATGTGCAATGACCTATAGTTCTCATCTATACTCTACTCGCTCATCTATTCACACTCTCTATACACTCGTCTATTCATCTAGCACTCTCATCTATTTCTTGGTACTCTCTATTGGCCATTTGACTGATTGTCTAAAGATAAACAATATAACTAATGTCTGGCAATATATAAAGGGCCCGGTCTGGTCTTGGGAGGTGCGCCCAAAAGTGCTATTTGCCTGCGGAAGTTAATTGACCAGAGTGTTTGGCATTACACTCAAGTGCTATCTATCTCGACTATCTAAATGACAATCAAAGGGCTATACTATATTCGTTGTGCTATTGTTATACATTATGCTATTTGTGCTATGGCTATCCTGCTCTATGCTATATTTGGGAACTTGTGCTATTTCAATCACGTGCTATTGTGCTATCTCTTGCGTTACTTGACTCTCTCTCGCTCTATCATGTAGTGACCCTGTTTTTAATACATTAATCATTTAAAGCATGCATGATCATGAGATTTAAGTCCTACTAGGCGTTATCGCTCACCCTGCGTTATTTGTCATGTGTTCTCAGATGAGACCGAGGAAGACACTTACACTCAAGAGGACGAGAATGACCAAGAGTGAACTCAAGAGTACCCTAGAGTCTTAGTATTATGTTAGAGTCTGAGTTTAGTCTTTTACTTTTATTCAATGTAATTGGGCCCTATAGAATGGCTCTGATATTAATGGTTGTAATAGACATTTGAGGAATTATTAATGAGATGTATTTGCTTTAGTATTTATTCTTTGTCTAATGTTTGATGTCTATTATACGCTCTGTACCCGTTTACTTGCAACTGCCTCACATTCCGATATTTCGTGTCGGGGCGTAACAAAAGCTGTCGCTCTTGTGAGACAGAAAGAATACCCAGGTAAACCTAGAGAAATCATCAACAATTACAAACCCAAACCTTTGTCCACTAAGACTGAGTGTCCTCGTAGGACCAAAGAGATCCATATGCAACAATTCAAAAGGTTTTGAGGTTATTACACGTGCAACAGACTTGAAAAATTTCCTAGTTTATTTACCTTGAGCACATGTAGAACAAATAATTTCAATTTTCTTTTTCTTTATTTTATGAAGACCATTTATAAGAGAATGTCTGACCAATTTATTCAAAATATTTTCACTAGTATGACCTAGCCTACGATGACAAAGTTGAAATAGATCATGTTGGTTTGCAACTAAATAGAGATTCTCATTTTGATGCTCATTCAGGTCAACTAGATAGACATTATTAATCCTTTGACCAAGAAATTTTATGTTTCCAAATTCTTTTTCAACAATTTCACATGATTCAGAACTGAAAATTACCTTAAGGCCCTTGTCACACAGTTGACTAATACTCAGTAAATTATGATCAAGGCCTTTAACCAACAATACATTTTCAATAGAGCTTGAAAGGTTCTTACGAACATTTTTAGTTCCAATGATTTGTCCTTTGTTTTTACCTCCAAAGATAACTTGACCACCATCTTTCTCAGTCACTGAGTAGAATTTTTCTTTATCTCCAGTCATATGTCTTGAACAACCACTATCAAGGTACCATTTATCCTTCTTGTGGGCTGTAAGACATTCCTGCAAAGGAAATTAGAAAGAAGATTTTGGTACCCAAATTGCTTTGGGTCCCATCATTTTTCTCAATTCAATGACAAATTGTTTTGGAATCCAGACTTGTTTTACTTTACATGCATTCACATTTGATCTATAATTTGCATTAGAAAGCCCTTTTTTTTTTTCAAATTGTGCATGACATGAATTTTTGTGATGTGAATTTTTTGTTGTTTTTCAAATGAGAAGTAGATCTAACAATTTTCTTCAAATCCTATTGATTATTGAAATGAACTCTCTCATACTTGAATTGAATTCTGGAATTTTTAAATTGACTTTTGGGTTTTGAGTTCATGGATTGTTTTTCTTGAGTGTTCTTTTCAAACTGATTGTGAGATGTTGTTCCTTTAACAAAGGATGTTATCAGAGTCTGTCTAATTTTCTTTTTGTTCTCAGACTGAAAACCTAATCCATGCTTAGTAGTGTTCATTCGAACCCCTAATATAGCATATAGATTTTGTTTTTCTTTAACAAACTTGGACAATGTATCTTTCTTATCACTCAATTCCTTTTGAGCATTCTTCAATTCTTCTTGAAGTACCCCTTTCTCTTTCTTAAGTTTTTCAGTATCATCAGTCAAATTTGATTTTCTTTTTTAGCATTTTGGCATCTTTCCTTGATATTAGCAAGTTGTTCATTCAGACTTTCTTGTTCTTGTTTTAAACTGACAATTTCATTGTTTAGAAGACTGACTTGTTCAGAATTTTGAGAATCATGTAATATGCTGTTAATTTTCCTTTTTAGTGTTTTATTTTTAGACTTCAATTCACACAATTTCTCAAACAAAGTAGCATATGCTTCTTCCCAATCATCAATGGATAAATCTTCAAATGAAGAGCTGTGTTCTCTTCATTTTTGGCCATGAGACATGTAATCTCTTCATCTTTAGACTCACCTTCTTCTTGTTTTTCTTCATCCTCATCACTCCATGTGGCTAGCATAGCTCTAGTCTTCTTGAACATCTGATTCTTCAGCTTTCTTTTCAAATCAGGACATTCTCCTCTTATATGTCATGGTTTCCTGCATTCATAGCATATAATGTTAGTCTTTTTGTTTGAATCAATTTTCTTATTAAGCTCAAGTTTCTTGGAAAAGTCTTTCTTATTGAAGGATTTGAATTTACATTTTCCTTTCTTTCTCAAAAATTTCTTGAACTGCCTTGTCAATAAGGCCAATTCACCATCATCTTCTTCATCCGATGACTCATCAGTATCATCAAAACTTTCAATCACATTTTTAGAACTAGATGAAGCTTTCAAAGCTATAGGCTTCTTTGAAATCATGACAGATGCATTTCTTTTCAAGTTGATTTCATATGTCATCAAAGATCCTATTAGCTCATCTAATTGCATGGTAGATAAATTTTTGGAATCTTCAATAACAGTGGCCTTTGTATGCCAAGCAGATGGAAGAGACCTTAGTATCTTCCGCACAAGGTCACTGTTAGAGTAATCTTTTCCAAGACCTCTAAGACCATTAACAATCAACATAAATCTAGCAAACATCTCAGAAATAGTTTCATCATTCTTCATTCGAAACATTTCATATTCAGAAACTAATATACTTGCCTTGGTCTCTTTTACCTAGTATGTTCCCTCATAAATGAGTTAGAGTTTATCCCACATCTCTTTCGCAGACTTACATGATGAGACTCTGGAGTATTCCTTGGGATGTATGGCGCATTGCATCATATTCATCGCACTCCAATTGAGTGTGGATTTTTTAATTTGCTCCTTGGTCCATAAATCTTCATCTTCTGGTAATTCGGCAGGACCTTTATCAACAATCTTCCAGAGTTCATAGTCATGTGCTCTAAAGAATACCTGCATCATGTTTTTCCAATAAGAATAATCAGATCCATCGAAAAATAGAGGTCTAGTAACTGAGTGACCCTCAGCTATAAACCCCTTGGTGATTTCCATAGCTAAAACTCTTGATCGCTAGATCAAACACTTAACAAGTGCAACGAGAACCTGCTCTGATAACAACTATAATGAAATCTAGAAGGGGGGAGGAGGGGGGGGTTGAATAGATTTCAGCCAAATTGAAAATTAATCGATTAGCAACTCAGAAAACTTATGAGAATTTTAGATCTATGACTTATGCACAAGTTCGAACAACTTAAACAGATTAAGTAATGTGTGAATAACGAGCCTACCAATCATCTAACGCAGAGATTGATCAAACCACAGTAACACAAAGATTTATGGTGGTTCGGATTACACAATTGTGTATCCTACATCCACCATCCACACACACACACAAAATGGCTTATGTCACTAGTTCAAACAGATCTCACAAATCACACTACAACACACACTCTCTGAGATAGTCGAAATCTCAGATCTGAACACACACGTGAAATTGAGTAGAAGAATTCTCCAATTTCACACCACACACAAGATGAATTGAGTTTAGAATGAAGAACCAGATGGATCAAGTGAATTGCATATCATAAAGGACTGGTTCGATTTCCCCCTATTATGCTCCTTGTTAAGACTTCAGACTTCCAGCTTCAACTCAATGATGTGGACTCAGGAATTTGAGAATTTAGCTTGAGGTTGATGGATCAAGTTGCTTGGATCCCTAATTCTTCAGATCTGGACCAGTAATTCTCCACAGATGAAGCCTCTCTCTGGTTTTGCCTAATGCTTTTAGAAGATGAGGGACTGAGGTGTGTGCCTCCCAAAAGATGTGTGGATCATGGGCATTTATAGTCCCATGAATCCACGAGGTGCCTTGGAATTTTGGGGACACAAAATTCCTGCTCAAAAGCCTTGAATCAAATCCTTCCACGTGTCGAAGATTTTAGATCTGGAATAAAAGTCGAAGTGTGTCGACACAACTTAAGTTATGTGTCGACACATGACCCTTGCATTGTATCCTGACAGCATTGAGTGATGACTTGTGTCGACACACATTTTACTCGTGTCGACACACCTGACCTCAGACCAAAAATCATGTTTCTGGGAGAACAGGATGTGTCGACACATGATCAACCTGTGTTGACACCACTGGTTTCTTGTCTCCTGACTATTTTCTGGATGTAATGGATGTGTCGACACACAACTCACTTGTGTCGACACCACTGACTTCTTCTCACTGCACTACTTACTGGATGCAAAGGATGTGTCGACACACAATGAACTTGTGTCGACACCACTAACTACTTCATCTTCTGAATGGCTTCTGTAACAGATGATGTGTCGACACGTGATGAATTTGTGTCGACACCACTAGCTTCATTTCATGAAAATCTGCACTGGGATTGAATTAAGTATGAAATATAATGTTAGATATGATTAAAACAAAATATTCAAAACCTGTATGAATCATAGTTAAACATCATCAAGACAAGAGATCCAACGATTAAGACTTACTGTAACTATTGCACATATATGAGAAAAACAATGGATATTATGTTGTAACATAAATGTGGTTGTAACTTAGTAGTAAGTATTTTGCGTTGCCTAAGTTCGAATCCTAGCAGTCACAAACAAATAGAGTTTTTTTTGTTTTCTAAAAACTTATAGTTGTAGGTTGTAATTGAGACCAAGGGTTACTGTAAATGATGCCAAATACTTATGTAGGTGATACGAAAGCTTACAGTAAGCGATATATAGACTCATTGTAAGTGATATCAAAAGCTTACTGTAAGTGATATTGAAAACTTACTGTAAGTGATATAAAGATTTACTGTAAGTGATATTAAAAACTTACTGTAAGTGAAATGCAGACTTGTTGTAAGCGATATATAGGCTTACTGTAAGTGATATCAATTACTTACTATAAACGATATCAAAGACTTACTGCAAGTGATATCAAATGCTTATTGTAAGTGATATATAGACTTACTATAAGTGATATCAAAGACTTACTGTAAGTGATATGAAGATTTACTATAAGTGATATATAGATTTACTGTAAGAGATATCAAAGTCTACTATAAGTGATATGTACACTTATTGTAATAAATGTTAGTCTATATAGTGAAAGACCAGAAGAAAGAAGGGTAAAATATGAAAATTTGATATTAAAAGGACGAATAGTCTCTCAAGACTCATAGATGCTGAGAAACTAAAAGTAGAGACTAGAAATTAAACAACAAAAAAGAGAAAAGATTATGTGACTTATGGTCTTCTGACAGGGACTATAAATTAAGCCAAACTCTCTAACAAGGATCTTTAATTAATTTACCCATTAAGATATTTAAAAATTACATAAATTTTAATAAATCGAAAAAGTTGAACTCAAGTGATGAAAAATTTTGCAAACTAGGAAACTCAAAAAATAAGGAAGAGATTGGAATTTTAGAGTTGCTAGAACGAGATGGTTGAATATCATAGGCGTTAAACAAACAAAAGCAATTTTTGGGTCATTGAAAACTTATAACATTTGATACACATGTTTGTGTAGAACAAATCAAATTAACTTGAGCTAACATAAAATATATATTTATCATAAATATTATTTACAAGAAAATTGATTATAATGTTATAAGCTGATCATTATAAAGAGAGAAATACTTATGGCGTAGTCAACTAGATAATAATATTGAGGAGGATTACTAGGGAGCAATTTTATTAGATCACGTGACGCGGGTATGACATGACAAATGTGGTGGTGATAGCATATGGGACGGGCACAGGCAGTAGTGGCTAATGATGACTTGGCATATTACTAATATCACGAATAATAGATTTACTTGACAAATAATGGCATTTGATTGAAAAATATAACTAATGATCTTTCTGGCTAATATTAAACTTTGAGAGGCAAATAATAACTTTCAACCAATAAAGATTGAATTTTGGCTAACAAAAAGGGCCTTTTTCCGACATATATTAGTTGCCAATTGCCCCGCATCGCCTATCGCCACGTCACCCTTCCTTACAATCCACCTAATATATACTATTCATTTGACCAAATAATAAGTTGTTTTTAGGAAAGAAAAAAGTGACGATTTAATTAATAATCTATATCTATACTATTATAATAAAACTCAGTTCTGAAGCAGCCACGTGGCAGCACCAGAAGCAGAGTTTTCCCGCCTAAACCTCCCCACTAAATCTATCTATATCACAGCTAAATATGGTTAAACAAAATCCGGGTAAACAAATCCTAACATATAGCAGCTAACATAAAATAATAAATCTATCAACTTTAACACACCTCCCGTAAGACAAGTCTCAAACATTAATTGTCACCTAAATCAACGAAGAAATCTTTCTAAACAAGATAAGATACTCACCATCTAAAAAATCTTGCTAAACCGAGCAGACCATAACTCTTTAGAAAAAATTCAATTTTAAGCCTACCTTCGTGCAGTCCACCTTCCTTTGTTTTAAGAACAATTTTTCCTGTTTAGTTTAACAAATTTTTTGTAATAAAAATTATATATTTTTATAAATAATATTTTTTATTTATCTTAATATTTTATAAACAACTACCGTGCATGGCACGGATTTTCAACTAGTTAATATAATAATTTTCAGTCTTGGTGCTGCCACGTGGCAACACCAGGACACTTTAATTCCCGCCTAAACTTTTTTGATATAAAACGTGGCAACACTAAGACACTCTAATTCCCGCCTAAATTTTTTTAATATAAAAATAGAAATACAGACCCCCTAAAAAATTAAAATTTAAAACAACTTCTAAAGATGACATATGCTACCCTTGGCGGCAAAGTAATTGAAGGAAGATGAATTGTTCACCTTCTTAAATTAGTACCATGATATTTATATTTCAGCAATATCTATTTATATTCCTAAACGAGGAAATGACATGTATGTAAGAAGAATCCGGATAAAGTTTGACAACCTTTCACTGATTCTTTTCCAAAAATCCTAACCTTCCCAAGTGCGGGATTCTAATTTTCCTGTAAAAATAAAATTTTAATTAATCACCTCAAACCGAAGACCCCCTTTTTTTTACAATGGAAACCTTACCTCTCCTGACCTAATAATAAAAATCTTGACCTTCTAAATACCACAAGTTTTCATACCTACAAACTCACAAAACATAGGCAGCAAGCTATCATCTAAATTCGCTATAGCACCGGTGCTATTTCTGTAACCCGTGCGTGTTCTATCTATTCTCTCTTCGTGGAACTGAGAGAGAACGCAAAAGCACCGGCTCCTCCTCCTCCCGGAGTTCTTTCGCAGCCGCACCCCTGCACTCGGCCAATCGCGCCGCCCACCCCCCCCCCCCCCGTCCGTCCATGCGCGCCACTTCCCCCCGCAGCCGCCCTTGCATGTCCGGGAGCAGCACGCCTGCGAGCCACCTCCGTCCTGAAGCCTCAGCGCCACCCCCTGTCCGTGCGCCACTTCCCCACGCAGCCGCCCTTGTGCGCCCGGGAGCAGCCTGCCGTGGTCGCCCACGGGGCGCGACTGGCTGGTCGCACCAGCTTCCCCCCGCACGCCCCGCGCCTGCACCCAACCTCCTCCCCGTGCGATCACCCGCGGCCCTCCAGAGCCGCCGTGCGAGTCAGCGACGTTCGTCGCCTACCAGCGACGCCTGTTTACGCGTGGAGGCCGCGAACCTACAACCCGCGCCCAAAGCGAACGCGCGAAGGTCCTGAGCGTTTTTCGGACGCACCGGCTGCCTTCTCTCTCCCTCACCTCGCCTGTGCGTAGCCCTCATCCTGGACCGTGCCGACGGTTTGTGGCCAGTGGCATCCGTTCTCCCAGAGTCGCCATCCGCTTTCCCGGAGTAAATTTTCTCGAGTTGCTATGCACTGCTCCTCAATTCAGTCGCTGCTCTCTCTCTCTCTCTCTTTGAGTGTGCAGGAGGAAGAAGAGAGAGCCATGCGGAGCTTCTACTCCAGGAATGCCGCCCTCAAGAAGCTTCTCTCCGTTGGGAACAGGAGGAGCAGAGGACGACAGAGCTCCGACGACTGCCATGGTTCCCCTGCTCCATCTCAGAAACCCACTTGGGGATGCTCCTCCTACAAAGAAGTCCACCGAGCCATGGCGGGCTTCCACCAAGGTCTGCTGCTACGGTGGATAGCTCTTGCTTGGACTATTCATGTTCCTCCTCTTTTACATGGATCTTGAAGCTTTCTATGGTGCAGACAACCTGGTCGGGAGGGGCGGGTACGTGGAGGTGTACAGGGGAGTTCTCGAGAACGGGCGGGCGGTCGCCGTGAAGCAGTTGGCGGGGGCGTCGGCGTCGGCGGATAGGCGGAGGGAGGAGGAGTTCCTGACGGAGCTTGGGACGGTGTGCCATGTCCGCCACCCCAACGCATCGGCGCTGCTGGGCTGCTGCACGACGGCCGCGACCTCCTCCTAACCATCATGGCCCTGCTCCAGCTCTCCCTCTCCGGTAACCTCTCCTCTGACCAACGCCACATCCGGCGGGTGCATCACCCTCTCCCTCTCACTTCGGCGAACCTCCGCGGAGTCATCTACCTCCCTCTCCCCCACCGGCGGATCTCCATTCCTTCGCCCCTCTTATATATATCCTCCCCCCACTCCACCTACGATTAGTATATGTATTAAAAGTTTCCCCAATCGCTACCTAGGGACCCATATAGGTTTTGTAATTACCTTTTTAAACCTCCAACTTAATATATAAACACACTAATTTAATTGATTTGTCTATATGAATTGCTGTTAATATTGATATAATTGATTTGTATATAGATTTCTTTGTATATACAAATTGTAATGTTATCGGGTATACAAAGGATAACATGTATTGCTGTTATGACAATATTATTTGTATGAAGTTAATATATTAACTCGCTTTTATTCTTTTCATAAGATTAATCTTCCTTGGGATGTTGATGTTTATATGGGTTTGATGCTTAAAACTAAACCTTTTTTTAGTTTATGAAAAGAAATTCGGTTGATATAGTTTTTCATTGGTATTTCTTTTATCCATACTGCAATATTAAAATTAAAAGTTTTTCCCATTTCAACGTCTCTGCATTTTTACTTAGTTTGACCGTAGACTATTATTTTTTTCTCATCCTGTGTAGATTTCAACAAACCCTATATCTTATAAATCAAGATATTCACTTCCACTAGTGTAGTTGCCTCACCTGTTAATGACCTTGCATGTACACTTTTTTGCACACCTGAGGACTCAGATTCTATTTTAACTGTTTTGGTTAGTTTAATGTCATTTTTTCATACATTTCAAATTTAGGTATATCTTATAAATATAGATATTCATTTTGATGATTACAGTCGCATCACTTATTTCTGACCTTGCATCTACATTGATTATCAGTGCATCGACCTTGGAGGTTTTCGCACTCCTCAATACTTATGTTCTATCTTATATAATCTTTAAAAAAAAATTTAATCTATTTTTATTTTATGTCTCATTCATACAAAACATGCTTTGTGCAATCTATGTTGAAGTTTTGTCGTTCATATATTTAAACATTAACGTACAACTATTGTCACTTGAATTTAAATGTCACTTGCTAATTAACGTGTCTGGTCATTCTTCAGGCAAATACGTAAAATAAAGATTATATATATAACACCGTGTGCATTGCTACTTTACCATTGTATAAGAAAATATTTTTAAAATTAATGAATATGTCTTTATTATACGTGTTGACATAGTTTGTTCCTATTATTTTTTGTCAATATAAAAATATTCTATATTGATTAATTTAGGATCAAACTTTGTATTATTTAGATTATGTTAACAATAGTTACAAATCATTTACAATTCATGTAATAAATGTAGATGGAAAGTAAAATCAGAGGCTGGAAAGTTTTAGTGTGAACATTGCTTAGCTTTTGTAAAATGTTTGGTTCTAAGATATTATTTATATTTTTTTCAATTACGATATCTATGTATTTAATAAATTGTTGTACATCATAATATTTTTTTCTTCTAATATTTGATAGATTTAAAATTTAACTTAGAGCTATCGATCATATAGGAAGTGCTTCATTTGTATTATTTGATCGGGAAGCCAATCAAATTCTAAACCAAATAGCAGCAAATTTGCGTGAAAAAAAATAAAGATAAGTTATTAGAATAAAATAAATTCTACATTATACATATACAAATTTATAACTAAATAAATTTTATATTCTTACCAGAATGAAGATAACGATTCATTTCTTGAAAAATTAGATAATTTTCTTTAAAAAAATTATGTTCAAAATACAAACTTTGGAGTATACTCTTCAACAATAATGACCTATTTATACAGTGATTCGTATGACAAATGACAATAATTTGATTGAAGAATATGTGGCTACTTCAATTGTAAGTAACATATATACATAACATATTATTACATGTTTTTCTTTTCATATGTTACTTTTGACTATAGAAATACAAATACAAAAATTTCGAACTAATATTATTTGCTCAAATATTTTCAAAAATCAATGAGAATGATGATATGGACAACAATATCAAACAAAATAAACACAGTCAATTTGTGGATCATGTATATCTCAACAATATTTTTCCCTTCTTTCATAACTCAAAAAATGTCTATATTTAGGTGTTCTATTAATATATGTTTTTTACGTTTTAGGATTCCTTCTCAATTATATGTACTACAAATAATATCACATCATTGTAGATGATTTTATTAGAGAATGAACGTGAAGAAGAATTATCTGAGTATGCTACTCCTGCACAGCATTCATCCAACAAGATGAAGAAAATTAAAATTGAAAAGGATGAAAATTAGCGTTGAGATCTATAGATATTATCTAAGAATTTTACTTACAAATTAATGTCTCATGACATAGACCAATATATGTTGTGAATTTATTTTGAATAGTTAAAAAATAAATTAAATATATAAATTTATATGAATATATAAAAATATTTATACCTAAAACAACCCCGTGCATGGCACGTGCATAGAACTAGTTACTAATATAAAGGGGAGGCCAATGATCTAAATTTTTATTTTATATAAAATGGATCTAGAATTAATCGAATAGTAAAAAAATCGAAATTCAATTGTTGTCAAATATTTTTTTTTCTGAATTTAAAAAGAATCTATATATAAATTAAGAAAAGAGAAGAATTGACATGAAAAAAGGGGGGAGTAAATATTTAAAAGGTAAATTAATTAAAAATTCTTGATAAATATTTGACTTATTTTCTAATACTTGACAGAGTTATAATTTATTACAGTAAATATTATTTTTTGTTACAACATATATTAAATTATGTTATTACAGTGAAAAAACTTCTAATCAGTTTCCCATATTTAAATCCTCAAACAATCCGGCGGGCGACGACCGCCCATTTGCTTGCAGCAGCTGCAACGCCGTCGTCCTCGTTTCTGCACCCACCGGGAAGAAAAGAAAAATGCTGACGAGGGCATCCAGAAGGACCGTCTCCCTCCTCTCCTCCCGGACCAACCCCATCGCCACGCACGCGCGTCCCCCCTTCTCCCGGGCTAGCCTCCCCTTCCCTCCCACCTCCCGCTCCCGCCGCCCACTCTCCTCTGCCTCCCCTTACCCTCTCTACTACGAGCTCATATCCTACCGCCCGCCCCGCCGTCCTCCTCGCCACCACCTCCGCAGCCGTGATGGCACCTCCTCCACCTCTCTCCAGTCCCAGCAAGCAGGAGGAGGCGGCGTCGAGGGTGGCGGGGAGGTTGAGGGGGATCAGACGGCGCCTGCAGCGCTCGACAGGTCCAAGAGGAAGTATTACCGCAAGAGGACCAAGCGGATGTACGGCGAGTCTGATTCCGAAGGGGATGGCGGGTCAAGAGGACAGCCGGAATTCGTGGAGCTCGAGCCCGAGGTGGTGGATTTCCCGAGGCTCCACGCTCGCGAGGAGGAGCTCTACTTCTACGACGCCTTCTCCTTCCCTTGGGAGAAGGAGAAGCACTACAGGATGGTGTATCAACTGGAGAAGAAGTACTTCCCAGATCAGTGCCTCGACAAGCGTTTGTGGACCCGAGGCCAGAGCCGGTGCCGGAAAAGAAGGCTGAGGAGGAGAAGAAGAGGGGTGGGAGGCAGAGCGGCGGTCGCAGTAGGGATGGGGAGAAGAGAGACGAGAGGAGTTTAATCTTTTTTGACGATCAGGGAGAGCTGCAGGCAGATAAGGAAAGGACGGCTGCGGGGAATATATCGGAGACGAAGGTGGAGGAATTCTTTAAGTGTTTGAAAAAGGTCCCCAGTGCGGCCAGTGATAGCAGCAGAGCTGTGGCCGCGAACGGCGAGCCATTCCTCGTGTCGAGAAAGACAGGATTGCCCCCGAAATGGGATGGTCCTTCAGGAACCGTGGTCCTGGTTGACAAACCCAAAGGTCAGTTGAGTTACTCGTGTATTTCAACATTCTATGGAGTGCGACAAAAATTAGCCAACCTCTCTGAGCTAGCAATTTCGGCCAGGTTTAAATTTCGCCGTTAAAACTTTGTATAGTGGAATCAATTCAAAAGCGTATCTTTTCTTTTAGATCTAGAAATATTGTCATCATTTATGAAGGAACAGGCAACTTTGTGCCTTGCCAATTTGCCATAGATAATGCTAGACAATATAATGTGCAGTCCCTTGGTGGTGAGAGAGTTGAAAAAATTGCTTAATGGACAGCCCCGATATCACGGTATCAATCTTGTGCTGTAGACATAGATGCAAGGTGATACCTAGGGTTCATATAGGTTCCAATCTTATCGACTTTGCTAAACTGGGGGTTTGGGGAAGGGGTGGGGGAAGTCCACTAAGTGATTTGGCCTCCCCACTGCTCGGGCTACTAAGCTTTTGACCTCTTCTAGCATTTTCTGCTTAATGATAAAATATTTTGTACATATGTGGTTATCTTGAGGAGTACATTGAGTTGTTTAATCATCACCCTAACACCCTTCTACAGTAAATAAGCTTTGATAGTAGTTAATGATGTAATTAAGCATTGGGATCATTAATTATGCAGCTGTAGGTCTGGTTTATTTTTTTAATTGTTTAATTTAAGAGTTTCTACATAAAACCCTGAAATATTGGACATTCCAAATATTACCCTGAAATGCCAATATTTGGAAATAACCCTCTAAAATCTGCTTGGGTTCAAAAGTAACCCCTAGAGTTAGTTGCCATCCAAAAGGAGCATTAATAGAGGGAATATTACATCTGAATGCTCTGTCAGTAATTCAGTAAATTTAAAACAAAAATGAACTTGTATTAGGGTTAGAAAATTATAAAAATGGTAAAAAATAATATATCTCCTCTCCCTTTTTCTTCCTTGCGGCAGAATGGTGGGCCAGAAGGGGGGGAGGGGTTTGTGAGTGTGCAAGGGGCAGAGGTGTTCGATGGCGGGTGCTGTGAGGTGCTGGAACCCCAAAAGTCCAAGTCCTTCCTAATAACATTGCACCATCTCATTTTAGGTCTTCTCTAGCTTTTTTACTGGCATCCACTAAGATTTGGTCACATCTTTTAACTGGCACCGAGTTAGGGCGACAATACATATGTCCAAACTATCTGAGTATATTTTATCTTATTTTCCTATCATTTGGAGCTATCCCCAAGTCTTCATGGATGTGCTCATTCCTAATCTTATCTTTCTTAGTCGTACCACGCATCCATCTCAACATCCTTATCTATGCTACACACATTTTGTTAATATGTTCCTTTGGCACTTCCCAACACTCGGTACCATATAACAAAGAAGGTCTCATAGCCATTCTATAAAACTTTCTTTTAAGTTTCATGGGTATACGACGATCGTAGAGGAATCCTGATGCACTTCTCTATTTAAACCAGCATGACTTAATCCTGTGTGCAACATCGTCATAAATCTTCCCATTCTCCTGGATAATAGACCCTAAGTATCGATAGCTACTACTTTTAAGAATGTTTTATCCATCAATTAGAACCACATCTTTATGTAACATCCTCTCATTGCGATAATTACAATACATAAACTTTGACTTGCTCCTACTGATTTTAAAACCTTTAGACTCCAAGGCATGTCTTCAACTTTCGGACTTAACATTTAAACAATCAATACTCTTATCAATTAAGACAATATCATCTATAAATAACATACATCAAATGATATTATCATGCATTTGCTTTGTTACTTCATTCATAACCAGAGCAAAGAGATACAGACTCAGTGCAGAACTTTGATACAAACCTATAATGATTGAAAATTCACGTCTCTACAACAATAGTTCTCACACTAGTAGTAGCACCTTCGTACATATCTTGAACCAAGTCAACATATCCTTGAGAGACTTCCTTCTTTATTAATGTCCACCAAATCAATTCTTTTGGTACTCGATCATACACCTTCTCCAAATGAAGAAAAACTATATATAAATATCTTCTCATCTCTCTATACTTATCCATTAATTGTCGTAATAAGAAAATAACTTTTGTAGAAGATTTACTCGGCATAAAATCAAACTGATTTTCTGATATATGAGTCATACATTAAATTCGATTCTTGATTACTCTTTCCCAAAGTTTCATAGTATGACTCATACGTTTGATTCCATGATATTTATTGCAACTTTGAATATCATTTTTGTTTTTATAGAAAGGAGCTGCAATACCTTTTTGCCATTCTTCTAGCATCCTCCGTTCCTTCAAAATTCTATTGAAAAGTTTAGTTAGCCACTTAATACCAATGTCTCCTAGGCCTTTCCACACTCCAATAGGTATGCCATCTGGTCCTAAGACTTGCCCAATTTCATTTTTCTTAAAGCATCATCCACTTTTGACATTTTAATATGCCTGCAATATTGATATTTATCAAATTTTGTGGACTCTTAGTTCTCTTCTAAAGAGAAATCCTTGAAGCAATCTCTATTAAGTAATTTTTTAAAAATAGCTACACTATCTCTCTTTAACCTCTAGGTCCTTAGTTAAAACCCTTTGACATTCATCCTTAATGCAACAAACGTGATTTAGATCTCTACTTTTTTTTCTCTCTTAATTTTACAAGTTTAATTATATCCTTTTCACCCTCTCGTGTTCATAATTTATTATATAATTTTCAAATGCTAAATTATTTTCACTCTCTCAAGTTTAAATATGTCCTTTTCACCTTCTCGAGTTCCTAATTTATTATATTATTTTTAAACATGATTTAGCTTCACAAACTATTTTATGAGCCCTCTTGTTAGCTATTTTACAAGCTTCTAGAGTTTGATTTTGTTGATTTGCCAAGTTTTAAAACTATCTCTTTTTGCTCTAATGGTATTTTGAATTTCCTTACTCTACCACCAAGTCTCTCTTTCCACATTCCTTTACCTTCAGATTCACCTAAGAGTTGTTTTGTTATATTCTTTATACAATTTGAACATTATTCCACATTACATTAACTTCTTGATCTAAATTTTAAATATTTTCTTTTGCTAGATATGTTTAAATGTTTCCAAAATTTTATTTTTCAAATTCCACTACTTAATCTTAGAATAGTTATGTATGATGGTTTTTCTTTTGAATTTGGGATAAGGACATCCATTACTAGTAAGTTATGTTGTAGGGTTAAACTCTCTCCAAGAATAACTTTACACTCTTTACACAAAACTCTATCGGCCTTTCTAATAAGAAAATAGTCAATTTGACTTTTATGTGTTCCACTCTTGTATGTTATTTAGTGTTCGTCTCTCTTCTCAAAGAAGATATTAGCAATTGCTAGATCATAGGCCATAGAAAAATCAAGAATAGTAGTACCTATATCATTTCTCTCACCAAAATCAAATCCTCCATGAATCCTCTCATATTTTCTATTACTTTGACCTACATGGCCATTAAGATCCCCACCGGCAAAAAATTTCTCCTCACTAGGGATATTTTGGATCAATCTATCAATCAAGGTTTGCCATGTCGGATCTCAGCTTCGTCTCGGGAGGGTCAAAGAGAAGAGATCTCGAAGAAATCTCGGAGAGATCTCGGGAGATCAGGATAACATAAAAGTGTGAATCACATAGGTTCACATAGATAATTCCTTAAGGAACATAGATAATTGCATACATTCCCAAGTCTCAACCATGGATGACATAGGTTCACATCATGGTTTGCTGGAGCGGCGATTCGGACCAAATCGGGTTCGCCCTGATTCGATCCGATTCGCATGGAATCGGTCCGATTCGCATAGGATTATTATATATATATATTTAATATAACACACGTAAATAAATAAAGAAACTAGAAAGTGAATTCTCATGAGTTTGGGTGATGATAGTTTAAGTTTGACCAAATCTTGAGAGGTCTCAAGCAGACTGTGTGTTGTCAGTAGGAGAATGGCTCCTTTGGAGAAGTCACATACATGTTTGACTTTTTTGATCGGACTTTGAATTTTTAGTGTTCCATGTGATTTATTTGAATTATCAAATTTTTAGATATGCTAAATTATGAGAGATTAGAAAGTTAGCATTTCGCTAAAATCATCGAAATTACGATTTTCTTCTTCGATGGGAGAGTTTACTTTTTATTGGTAAGAGAGATGATTTTTTTTATATTTTTATTGAATTCAAATGGGGGGTACTTCCTTATTTACATGTATTTCATTTACTTAAGATATTACATGTAAATAAGGGGATCTTGACAACCCTACCTGAAGAGATCCTGACAACCCTACCTGAAGAGGATATACTCATCTTGGCCTTCTTGTTTCTCTGGAAGGGGCTGAGACAGAGATTCTTGTGAGATCTCACGAGATTGCTTACCATGCTATCAATAGCCTCTCAAAATTGCTTTTGAATGCCCTTTTCTAAATGCACTTGTGCTACATATGCACTAACTATATTTAAAGTATCCTCACCTAAGATAAGTTTTAGTAAAATAAATCTATCCCCC
Organism: Colocasia esculenta; assembly: GCA_014218235.1. Classification (NCBI taxonomy): domain Eukaryota; kingdom Viridiplantae; phylum Streptophyta; class Magnoliopsida; order Alismatales; family Araceae; genus Colocasia; species Colocasia esculenta. The sequence continues at coordinate 82,496,099 of CM024754.1, read as the reverse complement.
AGTCTATTAATTTCTACAACTTTATCTTTTAAATCTTTATCTATTATTATAGCCACACCATTTCTAGAGTTACTATTTCCTATATGCCAAAGTTTATAACCATCAATATCTTTAGCTTTTGATCCTTTCCACCTAGTTTTTTGTAGACATGTTATGCCAACCCTCCTATCCCTCATCATCTTAACCAACTCTAGACCCTTGTCCGTTATGGTTTCTATATTCCAAGTAGCTAGACGGATCCTATGATTTTGGACTAACTTTTTTACCCTTGTTCGTCCAACCTCACAAGGGAACCCTTGCCTATTTGACACCGCAATCGGGCGCCACTGTGGCGCGTTGCTTATGGGAAACACTCTAGTTAGCTCTTGCTCACTTAGCATTCCATCCAGGTTTCGATGTAATGCGTCGTTTGTGGGGAATGCCCTAGCATTAGCACAAATATTTAGATCAGAATTCATGTAAGGATTTGACATTATTTTTATTGCTGGCTGTCGACCTAACGCAAACCCTCCTTTCTCACCCGGGCTTGGGACGGGCTATGGCGGAGTTAAACAAGCTCCCATATGATAGTAACATTAAATGCCTGGGTATACAATTGGCTTCAGCATGCTCCTGCTGCAACTCTCGACAAGAAGAATCGTTGTAATATGTTTTTGTTGAACAGCTTGCAATCTCTCTTTGGACACACTATGAGTATGTATTCAAGCTGTATCTCTCCAGAAGTTCTTTTCGTAGCTACATCAATGAATGGCTCATGCTAGCTAATGGAAAGAGATGAGTGCATTTCCTTAAGAGATGTGTTCCTATCATGATCTGCTGGAACTTTGGCTAGCCCGCAACCGAGCCAGATTCGACAATATCAGACCTTGGGCTCCTACATTAATTCAGCATGTTAGATTCTTGGTTTCCCAGTTGGCTTCTGCTCTTCTAAATCATGACGAGTTAGAAGATGGAGATATTCTTCTGTACTTTAAAATTCAGGTGAATCTGCCCTCAACAGACGTGCTTATTGTTCATTGGCCTCTCCCCCTGGCGGGCAGCACAAAACTCAACATTGATGGGGCATCAAGGGGTAACCCAGGTATTGCGGGAGGAGGTGGGGTCTTGCGGAACTCTGCTGGTGGAATGCTTCTCTCCTGCTGCTTTCCCTATGGGTAGGGTTTGCCGAATCGGGGCGAATCGGTCCGGTTCCCCCGAATCAGTGCGAATCAGGGGAAACCCGATGCCTGATTTGCCTGATTCGCCCTGATTCCCTTTATATATATATAATATTATATCATATTTGTAATATATGTTATACATTATAAATATGATATATATTACATATATGTATTTAATCATATAAATGTGTCTGAAATATGATATATGTAATATATAATATATATGCAATATATATATATATCATATGATATATTATATATATAATATACTCATGCGAATCGGTTCGATTCGGACCGATTCTGGGGGAATCGGGGCGAATCAGGAACAACCCGATTCGCCTCCGATTCCGATTCGGCAAACCATGCGGCATAGTCACCAGCTTTACAGCTGAATTACTTGTGGTTCTTGATGGCCTACGGCTGTGCTATCATCTCTGGCAATGTATTGACTAAATAGAAGTGGACAATCTGACCTTGTTGAATATACTCAACCATAAGAAAGGCTTACCATGGTGCCTGCTTCAATTTGCACCTGAACTCTGGTCGGTACTTTCATATTTCTCACCCCTGGTTATGCACATTTATAGAGAAGGAAACCAAGTGGCAGACTCGCTGACAGGACTGTCTTTTGATTGCGGCACTAATCGGAGCTACCCTAGAGACTTAGAGGACTCCTCATCCTGAACCATATGCACATTGGTGCATTGAGAAATGTGTTTTGGTGCTGCTTTTCTCTGCCATCATGCATTCTGTACTATCAGGGGCATGCCTTGTTGCCAGTGTATTATTCTTCCATTTATAATAAAATTATTTGGCTTATGGAGGAGTCTAGTGGTGCGGAAACATTCCACCTCTTTGAGGTGGGGAGCTCTCTCCTAGGTCACCATAATATTACAAGTATTTTACAAAAAAAGAGACCTCAAAAAGGGGAAAAAACTGTGTCCTCTTTTAACCTATTAGGTAAGTCCAAGGTTCAAAACCCGGGGATCGGGATCGGATCGGTCGGCCCAAAACCGATCCGACCCGGCGATCCCGACCCCGGCTCGGCCGAGCCGGGCCGAGCCCGCTGAGCCAGGGGTGGGTGGATCGGCCCATTATACTGGTGATATCTTATACAGGCTGAGTTCAGGCCGAGTCCACTGCGATTTCAGGTCTTATTTACTTGAATATCATTAAGTAAATGTTATTATTTGTAGTTTCATTTACTTAAGATATTACATGTAAATAAGGAAGTACCCCCCATTTGAATCCAATAAAATATCAAAAAAATCATATCTCTTACCAATAAAAGTCAACTCTCCCACCGAAGAAGAAAATCGTGATTTCGTTGATTTTAGCGAAATGCTAACTTTTTAATCTCTCATAATTTAGCATATCTAAAATTTGATAATTCAAATAAACCATATGGAACACTAAAAATCCAAAGTCCGGTAAAAAAAGTCAAACGTGCATATGACTTCTCCAAGGAAGCCACTCTCCTACTGACAACACTTAGTCTGCTTGAGACCTCTCAGGATTTGTCAAACTTAAACTATCATCACTCAAGTCATGAGAATTGTCACTTTCTAATTTCTTTTCAATTAAAAAGTGAAAAATCTCATGAGTTTAGATAATATAGCTTAGGTTTGACCAAATCCTGAGAGGTCTCAAGCAGACTAAGTGCTGTCAGTAGGAGAGTGGCTCCCTTGGAGAAGTCATATGCACGTTTGATTTTTTTTACCGACTTTAGATTTTTAGTGTTCCAAATGGTTTTTTGAATTATCAAATTTTTAGATAAGCTAAATTATGAGAGATTAGAAAGTTAGCATTTCGCTAAAATCAACGAAATCGCGATTTTCTTCTTCGGTGGAGAGTTGACTTTTTATTGGTAAGAGATATGATTTTTTTGATATTTTTATTGGATTCAAATGGGGGGTACTTCCTTATTTACATGTATATCTTAAGTAATGAAACTACAAATAATAACATTTACTTAAATGATATTCAGGTAAATAAGGCCTGAAATCGCAGTGGACCCAGCCTGAACTCAGCCTGGGATTGGCCTGGACTCAGCCCATGACAAGGTTGACAGGATCGGGCCGGGCTCGGCGAGCCGGCCGAGCCCAGCCGAGCCGTTCGATCCGCGTTCAAGGACCGGCTAGGTTACCCCGGCTCGGATCGGGAGGCCCAAAACCGAGCCAACTCGGCCGATCCGATCCCGATCCGGCCGAGTTTTTGAACCATGGGTAAGTCTATTGAAGGCAAATAACAAGCCTAATAAGGGAATAATAACAGGCGCAACTAAGGAGCCTTAGCCCACCCATTAAGGCTCACTGTCCTAGCCAAATAAAGCCAACAACTCTATTGATTTTTAAAAAATTTCTCTCCTTTGTTCTCTCTCTCTCTCTCTCTGAGACTCTCTCCCCCCCTTTTTTTCAAGAGTCCTTAAACTGATGATGTAGAAAATCCCTCCGCATTGAGTCCTTAAACTGATGACGTAGAAAATCCCTCCGCATTGAGCTGATAGATGATGATTCATGGATAGTAACCATAATGATGAGAAAATGAACTCAGGTCATCTTGGCCATTGAATCAAATGTCTCCTAATAATGCATACAGGTATCTATTTTATTATAGTCCTAGAATTTAGATCCTTGGAGAAAGAGTCTTTGTTTCTCCTATTAATTTCCCCCCCACTATGTTTTCTTTTTCATTGTGTAGGACATGAATTTTCTAACATATTTTGAATTGAAAGCTTTATGACCTTTCAGTGCATTCTTGGCTATTCATCAAGCAATGCATAACATTTACTTCTTGCCATTCTACTACTCATTCCTTGTGTATCTTTTTCTGTAAATTTATCATCATTGTTTTTGTTAAAATTTTATTAGCTTGTTGGCGTATTATTTTTATTAATGCTATAATTATTATTACTTTTCAAGACAGGATGGACTTCATTTACTGTCTGTGGGAAGCTGCGACGTCAGGTCAAAGTACAAAAGGTACCATTTAGGATGACTCTGTGACGTTTCTTGAATTTAAACAAGTTCAAGACTTGAAGTCTGCTTTATAGGTTGGGCATGCTGGTACCCTTGACCCCATGGCAACTGGGCTACTAATTGTTTGTGTGGGGAAGGCTACTAAACTAGTAGAGAGGTACTTTCCAGCTTTCTGATTAATTTCACAATCTTTCTTGTAGGCCTAGGGATATCCTTCTTCACTTCCCCAAACTTAACGCCCCTCTTCCATTAAACAGGCATAAAGAATCCTCTTTACTGTGTTTTATTTTTTCAGCTAGAAATTTGACATTTGGGGTAAACTGGTATTATCTTTTAATTTGTTTTATTTGCTAGCCAAGTTTTTTGGGTAATCATTGAGAAATCTCTACTAGTGAATGCCAGCATATGCTGTCCCACTCTTTGATGTGGGTAGGTCCATTAGATGGACAAAGTTCCAAGAAGATGACAGGCATCCCATGCACTATATTCCAGAATCTTGACTATCTCTTTTACATGGCATGTTTCATGTTTCTGTCTGTGACAAAAGTCTTGACAAAGTTTACCTGTAGATAGTAGACCAGTCACATCCTCCAGGAGGGCAATAATCGTCTTCAACAGGGGAAGTGTCACCAACATGGAGATGAGGTCGTGTCTGACTATGACTCCACAGAGGAAGTAAGTAATGACCTTAGACCCACTGCTAGGGAGAGACAAGCTGAGCGTGAGTGGGAAGGTGTTCAAAGGCGTCATAGGTACCCTAGAGGTGGCGATGTGCAAGATGACCGTGGAGGCCGAGCGGACTTGGGGTATGATCATAGGGTTTTTCGACCTCCGCGAGATCGGGATGATCGGAACAATGTGGGGTTTGAGCAGTAGCGTCATCGATACCCGAGAGATCGGGATGATCGAGATGAACATGGGTTGGAGCATAGGTGATATCGTCTCCCGAGAGATCGGGATGATCGAGATGACCAAGACGATCAACGGATTGTTCGTGTTGATGCCCCCACCTTTGACGGGTCCTTGGATCCGAAAGTTTATCTAAACTGGGAGGCCAACATGAACTGCTATTTCTGGGGATGTCTGATGCCCGGCGCACATGCTTTGCTATGATAAAATTGGTCAGTCAGGCTCAGACTTATTGGTTGAATGTGGAAGCCCTCCTTGAGCAGCGAGGGTTAGCACCTATCGAGTCATGGGAGGACATGAAGGTGAAGCTTTGTGAGAAATACCTCCCATCGACCTATCGGCACCATCTCATTAACCGTTGGCAGGACCTCACCCAAGGGACTCATACTGTTTCCGAGTACATTGCTGACTTTGAGGAGTACCTATTGAGGTGTGGGGCCCGTGAGGAGGGCGCAATGACTCTTTCTTGATTTCGAAAGGGTCTTTGTCGTGTCTACCAGCATGAGCTGTTCTGTAACGTCGTGACCGTTTGGATTGCGGTTTAGGGGGTCTGGTGGCTAGTGTATGGCCCAAATGGTGGTGTTGTGGTTGCCTAGCAAGTTGTGTGGTGTAGTGGGCCGAAAATCCGGACCCATACACCTCTGGTTCTCTTTTGAGAACGCGACTGTCGGACGCGGAAGTTTCGTGGTTATGGATTTATAGTGTTTGAGTTTGAGTTGATTTTTATTTACTTTACTTTGCCTTGCTGGGCATGCCAGTCTGTCTAACAGATAGAAATTAGAATCCGCGCAATGCGGGACGAGTGTGCCAGTTTTAGTTTGAGCTTGTTTGTTCTGCGATTTTTATTCATCAGGCGATTAGGGTAGCGTGTGCTGGACCCCTGTCTCCATCGATCGGAATCGATGTTTTATTTACATCGAGTTAAAAGCTTTTTGATGTTATTTTTACATTAGTTTTAACCCGAATACCATTGATAGCAAAGTCGAGAGGTTTTGCATTTTCTAGAAAATTGTAATGCGGTATTTTCCCTTTTTTATCGGACAAGATGGATTTTGATTTGAAAGAGGGATTTGTTTTTGAAGTATTCCATTTTGAAAGAGAATATTTACTTTGAGGAAAGGGTTTCATTTTGAAAAGAGTATGGATTCCTTTTGAGAATTTGGAATATGATCTGGGGAATGAGTGGGTGTATACCTGTGAAATTATTTGGTATTTGAGTATATTGTGAATTTGGGCAGAGCTCCCGCATAGGCAAAGTTTCCGGGTGAATATATGAACATATATTCAATGGACATATGGTTGTATTGTTTTTTTTAGGGGAGGGTCTCTATGCGGACAGAGTTTCCCCATAAAATACGCACATATGCACATATATATTTGTGGACATATGGGTATGTTTTTGAGCAGAACCTCCGCTTGGACATAGTTTCCTTTAGAAAACATATACATATGAACATGTATTTGTGAACATATGGGTATATTTTCTAGCAGAACCTCTGCTAGGGCAGAGTTTCCTTTAGAAAACATATACATATGAGCACAATATTTGTGAGCATATGAGTATGTTTTCGGGCAAAACCTCCGCTTGGGCAGAGTTTCCTTTAGAAAACATATACATATGAGCACAATATTTATGAACACATGGATATATTTTCGGGCAGAACCTCCGCTGGGTAGAGTTTCCTTAGAAAATATATACATATGAGCACAAACGCTTACCCTTCCCGGAGACTTGCTCGACGGGAGGGAAGAACATATGCACCTAAATGCTTATACCCATGGAGGTTTGCTCGACATGGAAGCATTTAGAGTACGAGAACAAAGATGTTTAAATACCTTATACCCATAGAGACTTGCTCGATATGGAAGGTATTTAAACACCAAAAAACACAATTTAATTTTTACCTCCACAGAGACTTGCTCGATGTGGGGGTATGGGTTGCATTATGATTTTTTTGAAAACCCTCCATGTAGATTAACTCGGCATGGAGGGGGGTTAAGGAGATGTCGTTGCCGGGCGGAGACGATCTCCCTTCCTTTTGCGCTTGTCGAGGGCGGATATCTTCACTCCGAGGAGGGGAAGAGCGGATATCTTCACACCGAGCGGGGAGCCTTCAAGAACAAGCTAGAACTTTGGGAAAGAGCTTTTTGCCTTTTTTTTTTTTTTTTTAATTTCCTTCCAGAAGAAGCATCCTTTTTACAAGGGCTACATGGGCCATATTTATAGGGGTTTTTACCCCTTACATTTGAGGGAGATGAGGGGGATTCATCCCCTTAACCGATGGACAGTCCCATCGTTAACTTAACCGATGGGACTGTCCATCGGGAGGTTCCATCGGTTAGGGGAAATTCCCCTTAACCGATGGGAGGTTCCAGGTTAAACCCCAACTACCATCGGACTATCCATCGGTTAGGGGAGCAGTCCCCTTTAACCTAACATGGGGATTTTGCCTATAAATAGGCCCTCTATGTCCTCTTAGGGGGATGTTGGTGCTGCTGAAGCTTTGCCCCTTTTCCTCAGAGATTTCTCGGCGAAGAGTTGGATTTGCAACTGCTTGGAGCTTCTGCTGCACGTGTTCTTTATACTTGTTCTTCACATTTGGTCTTATTAACCTTGTGTTGCCGGATTTCTTCCGCGACGTGTCCTTTTTGAAGCGCTTTCTTTCCTGAACTTTTGCTTCACTAGAGAGGCTTGCTGCCAACTTAATGAATAAAATCCCTTCCTTAGCTTGAAAGAAACTTGGGTCTAATATTACCTAAGCAACCATGGGGTCACTCAAGTAATAATAACACTTACTTCATCTTTAAGTCACCTTCAAAAGGGACTCTATCTATATTACTTAAGCAACCAGGAGGGCTACCTAAGTAACCATTGGATCATTATAAATGGACTTCGACATTTCCCCCTTGTAGATATCCACCGCAAACTTTTCGGGGTTCAACAAATGCCCTCCACGGGATACGTGCCGAAATTTACGGATGACGACGCGTGGCCTGTGTAGTCCTATATTTAGGTTCCACATTGTACTCCGAGACGTCCTTTTGCTGACGCTCTGTTACTTCAGCTTGTCGCTTAGCTGGACTTGCTGTGCTTTGACTTTTCTTTTTGTTGCCCTTGCATTTCCTTTCTTTTCCAGACACTCATCATGCCTCGCAGAAAAGGATTTCTGTGCCGTGACGACTACGCCCAGAGCACTCGTGATGGAGTTGTCTTATTGGCTGACTTAATGCCTGCCCTAGGGCCACCTCGTGTCACGAGGGATAATATACTTTCGGTGGATCACGGCCATGATATTGTCGCCAACGGATCCGCCAAAGAGCTTTCAAATGATGGTGAAGTTAACACCTCCTTTATCAAACGGCGGAAGGGAACTTATTTATACCGGCGGAAGTCGGGCTATCCCGTACACTTCCCACTAGACAAGGAGCTATTCCTTTTTATCCAGAGGTTCATCCCGCCACATATGTCTGCCAGTGACCCCTGTGTATTTGCAGAGAGGCGATATCTGGAGACAGCTATTCTAAAATCTCGAGATAGTCTTCTCAGCACCTATGCTTTCTCTTTCCCTAGTTTTCCTCTGGGTTTCACTTCTCAAGACCGGCTGCCTTCTGCCACTGCCCTGGGTTCTTTTAGCCGAGGTCTTGATTGTTATACACGATCGCGGAGGATCACTCCAGTGACCTGGAATTTGAAAGGTCACCACATGACTTTGATGCAGACAGATGGTCTACTATTAATGCCCTATGATTCCCGATATGTTGTCGGCGGCTACGACAAGCGTGCCTTCTTGACAAAATTACTGACGGTACCACACCAAGTTGGTATGAGAAATGGTCAGTATTGTCTTCTCATATTTTTCATTCTGGGGCCATAGAATGGCTGATGGGTGTTTTGCACTACTATGGCGAACTCTTGAATTTATCGGGAATTTGGGAAGCTGTAGCAGCTGCTTTGTATGATTATCCCTGTCATACGGGACTTCTCCAAGCCTTTGTGGAGCGGTTTAATGCTCGTTGGAACACCTTCGGGATAGCCGAAGGAGAAACCTCTATAGACTTATGGAGTTTCCATCGGATTTCTGGCTTGCCCATATTCGGACGCCCTTATGAAGAGGTTACTCTCAATGATCTACACTGTCACCGCAGCGACGACTCAGGACAGTATATTCTCCCCTATAGCCTTCGATATTTGACAAAGGTATGGCGGGACTTGGCTCGCATCGGAAGGAAGGACGAACAGACGACTTCCTCCAGCAATATGAGAGTAAGTCAAAATGCTTGACTTCGCTATTTTTACAATAGACCATTTTGCTTCTTTGATAATTTTGCAACGGAAGGTGTTCCTTTGGAGCAGTACCCGTAGTTGGAGCCGAGGAAACGATATCTGTATGCTCTGAAAGATGAGGGGTGGAATCCACGCCATTTACCAGATCGCACATATCTTGCTACGTATCTGGTATATTGGCTTGCCAGTTTTGTAATCCCGCATGGCGAGGAGGAGTCAGTTAGGCCAGATTGATATACCCTGCCTGTCTTCTGGCTAAATGTTATAAACTTGCCATAGCTCCTGCTGCCCTGGCAAATATATTTCATGAACTGGGGTCTTTAACTTCACACCCTTGTCCTCGGGACCGGAAGACGCAGCTGCCCACTCATTATTTGAGTGCTTGGGTGGGTCTTCTGTTGCCCAGTTTATGCTAGGGTATTGATTTGCCTCGCCCAATAGCTCCACTGATTTTATCATTCAGGAGTCGGCCTTCTGGGGACTCATTGGAGCAACTTATCAGCACCCGCTCCGCTTTGTCCTTTCTTCCAGCTGGGGAGCGTGGCCTTTTGCAGTTTGGCTATATGTCTCGGGGCTCTAGGCCATATGGCATCAGGGATCCGAGCGGGGTAACATATCACTTGCCCCATTATGGCGAATCTGACCAGTCTCTATATCAAGACTGGTTATGTTGTATCCGCTAAGTGTGCTGGTATTTCGTGGGGGTAGGACTCTTATATTAGAGCCATATTATCCCTCGCACTTTGACAGTAATTTTGGCTACGACCAGTCAACTCCACCAAATGCGGATTTTCCACTGGAGGCCCGCCTTTGTCGCAATCACAGCCTTCATTTGACTGCAGTTGGTTGGTGGAATTATTTCTGTCGAGAGGAGACCGGTCCTGTTTGTATTCTCCCTGCTCTTGAGGCTACGAGGCAGATAGATATCTTCTATGTGCGATGGTGGTTTCAGCATAGCAACATTTTCCGGCTATCCCCTCATAAGTTGAGGGAAGCCAAAAAGTCCTGCCTTAAGAAGAAGAGCTTGATGCCGATCTTCATCGACGATGAATTTCTTCACCGCCATTTTTCAAGTTTGGTGAACTCGTACATAAAGTCTTATAATTCTACGGTGGCAAAGGACGCTCACCCCACCACCGATAAATATTATTATTAGGGGGTGATGTCGCATCTGGAACCCATGGAACTTTTTTCAGGGAAAGCTCCAGTTGATGACGACGACTCGGACTATTGCTGGTGGAGTCACTTTTTATCTGATTGCGGCTATGCTCCTAACGTCCCTTTGTTTGCGAGGCTGCCTCCTGAGCAAGGATGGCAGAGTCGGGTCGGGTGGCTGGGGCCTCCGACCCGAGTCGGGCTGAGTCGTGCAGTGGAGATTGCACACCTAGTCCCGTGGGTGGGTGGGTGTTCCCCCCCCCCCCCCAAGTCGGGTCGGCATGGGCCGATTCCGCTCCGAGTCGGCCGACTCGGAGCGGAGTCAGCCAATTTTGCCATCCATGCTCCTGAGTGTGTCGGCAACCAAGCATGGGCACGTTGGGAGAGGCATCTAATCAATGCCATTGGCCATGCAAGGCCTTTGAAATGTTTGCCTTCTCTTGAAAATGCTTCCACGCTTCAAGATATTTGGGATGTAGTGGAGAGGGTAGGCAAAATATGCAAGGCTGATCCCGATCAAATAGTGCCGGCACCTTCTTTTTCTTCCCGGCCATCATGTATTGATGATTTGATTTTTTTTTCTTTGTTTTTTTTCTTCTTCATTGTTTTTTTTTGTTCACATATCTGTTTTGGGTTTTTAGCCATCCCTGCTCCGGAAGTTGCTGGAGATTGGAGTGCTGAAGCTCTTTTGGATGTTCCCTCCTCTTCCAGACGCAGGAGGGCTGGTAAAAGTAGGGTGACATATCCCATCTCATCTGGCGGTAATTTCCTTCCGTCTTTTTTCTTTTCTTCTCTCATCATTGTCATTCATCATTTATTTTTCATTCATCATTTTTTTGCCGACTCATCATCATCATTTCATGATTCCCCTTTTTTTTAGACTCCTCTCCTATGTGATGAGACAGATGAAGATGCTGCCGATTCAGTTGCTCCAGACAACTATAATCTTTTGTTTGGAGATTCTCCGCCTTTTCATAATAGAGAATATGGGAGCTCGTCACAAGTGGCTATGGGCTTTTCGTTGGAGGCCGAAGATGACGGACGACCACCCCACGATTCCTTTTTTGGGACATCGGCGATGGAAGGTGACAACACCACTTTCACATTTGCTGAGTTGGGACTCTCAACGGAGCAATATCCTTCCGCTTCCGTCAAGGCTTATGTCCCGATGCCTATAGGGGGATATCCTGCTGTGGGAACAGCCCCTGAAGGTGATTTTCTTCTTCTGAGCCAACATACAACTCTTTTGATTTTCTCTTTCCATGCATTCCTCATGTTGGCTTTTTCTTCCTTGCTCAGGTGGCTCGGACTTCATCGACCAACTTTTTTCATGCGGGATAATGAGCCCATGTTTTGTACCTGTGACCAGTTCTTTCCCTCCCTGGGAAAATACAAGGAGTCCCTTTCTGGCGCCGCAGGCCTATTCCGCCTTTCAAGTGGGAGATACCACATGCAATGATGGAGGTCTTCAGCAGACGGATTATAATCCTGAGCCATCTGCTTTGCCATCTGGTGAAAGAAGCTTCGATCCATATTCGACTGATCTTCCCTCCTCTCAAGGACTTTGTGGTGAGCAGCCGAATTTCATTCGACCCTCAAGTCCTGAGATGGAAGAGAGGAACTCTTCGCCAGGTGAGGAAGAGTGGATTTCACTCCTCTCCTCTCTTTTTGGCTTGAATTTCATTTGCTTCTTCTTTGCTAATTGTCTTTCCTTGTTGATTGTTGATATTTTCAGCAGGTAATTCGCCGCCTCTTAATGATAGCGGATCTCTGCCATTGGAGGTGGACACCTTGTCTGGACATGGTATAGAATGGCTGGCAGGAGTCTAGCCCTCTTCACTTCCTGTGGGCGATGACTTTTTTGGCTTACTTCTTGAAAGAGTAAGAGCCGTGGTGAGGGCAGAAAATCCCCCATCAATTGAAGCTGTCAGGTGTGCACTGGAGCAAAATACCGCGATCGCCTTCCATACAGACTTTTCCAGGGATTGCTGGATGACTGCCGTGGAGGAGATTTGGGACGAAGTGTGCCGCCTTCATGCTGCTACGGCTTGGGATCCTTATGATCAGTGGATCCAGGCTTTGGAGAGCGATATGTGCTCTCTGACCAGCGAGGCTGATGAATTTGACTCCCGTGCCAATGAAGCACATAAACGTCAGAAGACGCGGGAGTCGAAGATGGCTGCAGAGAGGGATAGGATCGCCAGACTGCAGTGCGAGCTTGATGAAGCGAGATCTTCCTTGGACCAACAGACCAAAGAGGTTGCTGACGCATCCGAGGAGGAAGTTACTTTTGCTGGAGGGGGGACCATGCTTTGCCAGTCCGTTTCTTCCAAAGCCAAGGAAGTCGAACGGTTGAAGAGGAAGAAGCCCCGTTGTCTTTGCTTTGCAGCATGGTATTTGTATACTAGATTTGTTGTCTTGACTTTCCTGTTTGACTTGTATATTATAGCCGCTATCCTCTGTATGTTTGTAACAGAGTGGCTTGCAACTTTGTGAATATAGAATGGAGGACGATTCTGAAAAAGGTCACTCCCTTTCTTCTCTTTTTTTTTCCTCCCTTTTTTCTTCTCTTTTCCCTTTTTTTTCCTTTTTTTTTTGATTGATTTTTTTTCACATTACCAGCCTCAGCGCCCTTTCAGGTTTTCACTGAAACTAGCCCCCTTTAGCTTTTTCCAACGCGCCCTTTCGGGTTTTCACGTTGAGGGGTTATCCATTTTTGCCTGAAGCGCCTTTTCGGGTTTTCACCTCGGTCGATTTTTTTTGAGTTTTTTACCCTTAAGAATATAGCGAACTATATACTTAAGTCCATCGGGATATCTCTATTTTTAACTCCTTTTTTTTTGAGACTTAGCGTTTGGGTATTTGACTGATTTTTGGTAGTTGGAGGGATAAGACTTTGGTTTTGACGTAACTGATTTCTATGGTTCACTGGCTTAAATTTGGACTTGGATTTAAGTCTGGTTTAGCATATCTATATAGTTTGCTGGCTATAGTTGGAATTTAGATTTGAATTTGGATTTGACTTTGGATTTGGATTAGTTTAGCCCACCTTTGTTGTTTTCTGGCTAAGATTTGAAAATTTGGATTTGCATTTAGATTTGGATTTGGGATTTGGGTTTGATTTGGTTTGGCTTACCTTTGTGGTTTTCTAGCTAGCATTTGGACTTTGGGATTTGAATTTGGATCTGGATTTGGACTTGAATTTTGGATTTGGGTTTAGATTTGGCCCACCTTGATGGCTTGTGGCTGAAATATGGAATTTGGATTTGCATTTGAATTTGTATTTGTATTGGGATTCAGTTTAGTTTTGGATTTGGTTTAGCCCTCTTTTGTGGTTTTCTAGCTAGCATTTGGAATTTGGATTTGAATTTAGATTTGGTTTTGGATTTGGATTTGTTTTTGGTTTTGGTTTTGGTTTTAGCTTAGCCTTACCTTTATGGTTTTCTGGCAAAGATGTGGAGTTTTGGGTTTGCATTTGGGTTTGATCAAGCCCTCTTTGATGGTTTATGGCTAATAACTTTTCTTGGTTTGATCTTGGTGCAGCCTACCTTGATGGTTCACTGGCTATGCTTTGGGAGTTTTGATTTGGATTTGGATTTGATTTACCCTACCTTGACAGTTTGTGGCTAATTTTTTTTTTTTTTGGGTTGACTTTGTACAACCTACCTTGATGGTTTTCTGGCTATGATTGAGATTTGAATTTGGTTTAGCCGGCTTTTGTGGTTTGCTGGTGGGATTTTGGGTTTTGAATTGACTTAGCCTTCCTTAAGGCTTTTGGCTAAGGGTTTGGAATTGAATTTGACATAGCCTACCATTGTGGTTTGCTGGCTAAAGTTTGGAATTTGAGTTTGAATTTTGGTTTCGAATTGGAGTTTGCATTTGGTTCAGCCTACCTTAATGGTTTGTGGCTAAATTTGGTATTTGGATTTGATATAACCTAGCATTGTAGTTTGCTGGCTATGTTTTGAATTGAATTGGGTATAGCCTGCCTTGATGGTTTATTGGCTATGATTGGAATTTGAACTTGATATAGCCTACCATTGTGGTTTGTTGGCTGAAGATTTGGAATTTGAATTTGATATAGCCTACCAATATGGTTTGCTGGCTGTGCTTTGGGATTTGGATTTGGTGAAAAGCGAGAGGTGCAAGATAACTCCTAACCTTTTGCTCATTCGTTCATTTCTTGACTTTGTACATGGGGTGTCTTCGGCTTCATACTCTGACAGGGTTTGAAGGTTTGGAGACTTGGGTTGCATGATGGACAGATAGAGGTTTGATTCCTTTGTCCCTGTCTATGGCAAACTTTTATTTCAGCATCAATCTTTGAAGAGGATACCTTTCATTCTTTTTCGGCTTCTTGTTTATTTGGATGGCTGGTTTTTTGCTTTGATGATTGGCCAGAGAGTTCATGTTCTGGTGCATAGTATAACTTTAAGTGTTTTCCATTGAGTAGAGGAAAGGGCACAGTACCTTTATAGTCCACCAGCCTATATGCACCTCCTTCATATGCCACGGTGACTATGTATGGGCCAAGCCAAATGGGTTGCAGTTTGCCACTTGACTTTCCTGCCATTACTTCTTTACATTTGACCATGACCAGATCTCCTTGCTTAAATGCCCTGGGTCTTGCCAATTTGTCGAATGCACGAGCCATTCTGACCTGATATGCTTGGAGGCATTTATATGCTTCAAGTCGCCTTCCTTCCAGATTAGAGAGCTCCTCGAGTCTTCTTTCTATTGGTTTGATCTTGACTTTGGAGTTCAGTTTGTATTGCCACTCGATAGGATGCCATCTCAATTTCTATAGGTATCATAGCCTCTGCCCCATATACTAAGGAGAAAGGCGAACACCCAGTAGGGGTTTTGTATACTGTTCGATAAGCCTATAAAGTTTCTTGAACTTTTTCTCCCCATTCCCACTTTCGACTGCCGACTATTTTAGCGAGCAGCTTGCAGAGGGTCTTATTGAAGGCTTTTGCCAACCCATTAGCTTGTGGATTGTAGACTGATGATGTCCTCCAATCAATATGAAATTTGGCTGCCAAGGCATATATTGTTTTGTTCCGAAATGGTGACCCGTTATCAGACATGATCCTGTGAGGGGTACTAAATCTATATATTATGTTTCGCTTGACAAATCTGGCGACTGCTTCTCCCGTTACTTCCCGTAATGGAATAGCTTCAGCCCATCGAAAGAAGTAATCTGTAGCAGCCAATATGAATTTGTGACCTTGAGATGAGGGTGGGAATGGTCCCACGATATCCATTCCCCATTCTACAAAAGGCCACGTTGGCGTTGTAGGATGTAATATGTTTAGTGACTTCCTCGGCACGGGGCCGAAATCTTGACATTGATGACATGTACGGGCATATTGGATGCAATCCTCTTACATGATAGTCCAATAGAAGCCTTTTAGTTTGATATTGATTTTCATCTTCTTACCTGCCTGGTGTGCACCACACAATCTAGAGTGAACTTCTTGCATAATGATTTTGGCTTCTTTGGGAGATAAGCATCTGAGAAGGATTACTCCTTTCTTTTCATGGACCAATCTGTATAATTGATCTCCTATCAGCTGATATGATGCAACCCTATGTAAGAGCTGAATTTTCTGAGCTCGATCAGAAGGTAGCCAACCTTTCTTGATTTTGATAATTGACTCGCGCCAATCTTCAGATTGATTTGCTGCATTTTCTTCTGTGGTATATACTTCCTCAATTGTGAAATTGGACTCACTGTCAAGGACACTTGGCATGAGTCTTCTATGGCGGACAATTATGTCCAATTCTCCTTCGGGAGGCAATTTTATGGCAGAGGCTAATTTGGCTAAAGCATTTGCCTGAGAATTTTCACTTCTTGGTACATGTGATATGTCGAAGAAGTGAAACTTTTCTTTGAGTTCCATAACTGTAGCATGGTATGGAACTAATTGTTGTTTGCGGACTTCATATTGGCCTAAGACTTGTCAGATGACCAATTGTGAGTCACCATAAACTTGTATGCCTTTGACCCCCATTTCAAGAGCTAGTCGAAGCCCAATAATTAGAGCCTCGTATTCAGCTTCATTATTTGTCAACGGCTTCATAAGTGCATATGAATTATATAAAGTTCCTCCTTAGGGAGTGACTATGACGATGCCTGCTCCAGTAGTGAGGCTGACGGAACCGTCTGTGAAATGGAGTGTTCGAGAAGCTCCATCAAAATATAATTCCCAAGAAGGTAATTCAATTGTGATGACCTCTTCGGGATTTGAATTTTCTTGAACTTGATTTTCTCTCTCATTTGTAGGAGAGAGAGTTTCTTCTCCTGGAAGATCAATAGACAAAGGTGAATCTTCTGGCACTGGATGTGTAGCCAAGAATTCAGCTAAACCTTGCCCTTTGATTGCCCTTCGTGGTACATAAGTGATATCAAATTCCATAAGGAGCAAGGCCCATTTCCCGAGTCTTCCTGACAATACAGGTTGCCTTAGCAGATATTTGAGAGGATCATATTTGGAGATGAGTTTGACTTCATGAGCCAGCAGATAATGCCTTAATTTCTTGACGGCGAATACCAATTGCTAGGCAAACTTTCTCCATTGGTGCATATCGGAGTTCTGGACCGATCAACTTTCTGCTGAGATAGTATAGGGGCAGCTCCTTGCCTTCTTTATTTATTTGTGCTAATAGAGCTCCCAAAGAGGCGTCCATAGCTGCAATATAGAGTGTAAGAGGCTTTCCACCGATCGGCGCTCCCAATACTGGTGGAGTGAGGAGATATTCTTTTATCTGCTCGAAGGCATTTTGACATTCTTGGTCTCAGATGAAAGGAGCATCCTTCTTCATTAGTTTGCCAAAGGTTGCACACCTTCCTGAGAGGTTGGAGATGAATCGCCTAATATAGGCTAGCTTTTCTTGGAATGACCTTAATTCGGTCAGATTTTGAGGAGGTGGCAGTTGCTGGATCGCCTTGATTCTGTTGGGGTCTATTTCTATTCCCCGATATTTGACGACGAAACCCAGGAATTTGCCACTTGAAACCCCGAATGCACATTTCATGGTGTTCATCTTTAGTTTGTAATGACGAAGTCTTTCAAAAACACGGCGGAGATCAGATAGATGATCTTCCTATTTTTTGGTTTTGACGATTAAGTCATCCACATAGCATTCGACCACGTCATGAAGCATTTCATCAAATATTTTTGTCATTGCTCATTGATATGTGGTTCCTGCATTCTTCAATCCAAAGGGCATCCTTTTATAGTTGAAGATACCTTTGGGTGATCTGAAGGCAGTATGATCTTTGTCTTTGATTGCCATCCGAATCTGATTATAACCTGAAGACCTGTCTATAAAGGATAAAGTTTCATGGCCGGTGGTCATGTCCACCATGGTTTTTGTGATTGGAACTGGGAAATCATCTTTGGGACATGCTTTGTTCAAGTCCCTGTAATCAATACATATTCAGATTTGGCCATTCTTCTTCTTTACTGGAACAATGTTGGCGAGCCAAATTGGATATATACATGGCTGGATGAAGTCTACTTCGGAGAGTGTGTCGACTTTAGCATTTACTTTAAGCTCTAGCTCATGCTGCATGCGCCTTTGAGGCTGTTTGATAGGCTTGGCTGTATGAAGTATGGATAATTCATGCTCAACAATTGATGGCTCTAGCCCGGGCATTTCTTTGTAATTCCAAGCGAAGCAATCTTGGAATTCTAGCAGGAGAATTTTGTAATATTCCCTTTCTTGTTCATCAAGAAGGGCACTGATGAAGATTGGTCGGGGGTTTTCTTGGTCCCCGAGATTGAGCTCGATTAATTCATCAATTGTGGCTTGTTCGCCATCTTCAATTTCTTGAGGACCTGGTTACAGATCCATAAAGTCTTTTTCGTCGTCGGAATTGGCGACGTAGACCTCGTATGAATTTTTGTCTTCAGGATTTGTTGGTGGAGCTTGTTCATCAGATTCTTTTGGCGATTCTTCATTTGATGGCTCTCTTTTGAGAGAGGTGATATCTTCTTGAGATTTGGAGCTGGAAGGCCCTTGGCTGCTTTTTGAATTGCAGGCCTCCGCCGATAGCCCAACAGTTTTGACTGTGAAGAAGGTCTCAGTGTCATAACCTAGCCCTCTTGTATCTTTCTTGGAGAAGGGAGGTTGTCCTCGCACTTGGGAAGGTTCCTATAATTGCTTGAAGAAATCCCGTCGGGAGGCATTCTGCACCTGAGGGATGTTTTGCTTCTTGCATATTTCTTTGATATTTTCTGGCATATCTGTCATTTCTTGTATCGGCTCAACATGATTCTTGGGTCTATTTTTCCAACCGAAATCATCTTCTGGAGATGCTTGAGGTATTAACTCCCCTTTGTAAAAGAGAATTGGCTTTGCTGCCTTTCTGACATTCTTCTTCTCTTCTTTTCTTTGATAAGTAACGACGAATGTTTTCAATCGTTGGACGATTTGATCTTGCTTTGGGGAGTAGATTTGCATGCAGTTAGGAGGCAGAGGAATGCTCTTATTGATGGCTTGACTTACATGATCAGCCTCATAATTGATGCTTCGCCTTTCTGGGCGGGTTGATTTGCTTTCGGAGTTCTTCGTGTGGAGCTCGGCAAGACCTTTATTTATTACGAAAAGCTCGCCAGTCTCACTATCTTCATCTGAGCAACCAACTTGTTTACCTTTTCCTTTTGATCGAGTAGAGAGTTGAAGGACTGCTTCTCCGAGATATAGGAGGGCATCAGTCAAGTTGCATTCATCTTCCCGAAATGGGGCTTGATCAACAAAGACTGTATGCTGCTTCCCTTATTTGGCATATTTGATGCATTGATGGAGTGTTGACGGGATGACCCAGTTTTCATGTAGCCAGAGTCTTCCGAGTAATATTCTGTATGTTGTATCAGCATCAATGATATAGAAGGCCACCTTAGTAATGAATTCACCTAGAGTTAGGTCTACGGTGACTCTTCCGATGGCTTCTTCAGAATTTTGATTGAAACCAGTGATCCTTACATCCCTTACTTGTTGCATATAAGGCATGAGATGTAGAGATTCAAAAGTTGTAGGGCATTAAATTAATGGATGCCCTCGGATCGATCAGGATCCGATTTAACTTGTTGCCGTTGACCCGCCCTTTTATATATAAAGGACGGTTGTGGCATGGAGAGGATAGCAGCATGTCTTCATCTGTGAAGGTGACATTTGCCGCCAGTGCTTCATATGCTTGAGCTTGGAAATTAGCCATATGAGCTTTATAAGTTTGTGGTTCTTGGAGTATTTTGACGAGAGTTTCTCTCAAGTCTTTACTCCAAGCAATTGCCTCCCAGACAGTGATATTGATGGGGAGTGACTTTAGTTGCTGAAGAATTTTGTCATCAGCCTCGGTGCGTGTCTGGTCCAATGGGGAAGATCCCCCAATCAAGGATTCAGACGGCTTCTTTGGCTTGACAGACCCCTTTTGAAAAAGAGAGCTTGATGGCTTTTCATTTTGAGGGAGAGGAGTGTTGTCCGGCTCATTTGCGAGGCATATGGACTTTGGTTCCCATCTTTTGGCTGAAAAGCTGTGTTGGGCAACCCCTCTTCTTCATCTGAAGGATCGAAGACATAAGAATCTGCCCAAATTTCAATTTCAGGCAGAGGTCTTGACTCTTCGCCACGGAAGAGTATTACTTTGTTTGAATTTATGATATCAGGCTTCTTGGCAGTGATAGATGTTGCTTTTTGCCACTTGCCACGTCCTCTTCTGCGATGGCGATTTGAATTATTTGCAGGCCGATGCCGGTATGTCAGCGTCGTTGGTTTATCTTCAGCTTGTATGATAGTACCACTCGAGGAAACTTGCAGCTCCTTTGGTGGAGGTACGAATACCATATTGTAGGTGAAAGAGTTGAACATGGTCTGTCAACTAAAAGCTCACATTGAGCCATGCCACTCTAGTTCCCTAGAGAGAGAAGCTCTGGTTTCTTGTGGCCGCGGCCATAGTCTCCCAGGGAGGGGGGTCGGCCTTCCTCCCCTGCTTCGGATCATCCATCATCGTTGCCAACTAAAAGCTATGCTCGAGATCTCGCAGATGCGCCCTTGTTTGCACCTGTCTCCATCGCTGTTCATCCACCGGCTTTTACAGATCTTGGAGAGCCGGCGGTTTTCTTCTCCTCGAAAGAGATTTCTGCTACTCTTAAGCCTCTCCAGCTTGCTATAGTTGCTAAAACTCCCTATGGTCGACCTCCTTTCCAAGAGATCAAGCAGCTACTTCAGCAACGACTCAGTCTTGGCCATCAATTTATCATTGCTGCCCTGGACAATCGCCATCTACTGCTCTGATGTACTTCAGAGGATGATTACCTGCGCCTCTTGCTGCGTGAACAACCTCTTGTGAAGGGTTTTCTGTTCAAGTTCCTAAAGTGGACAATCGATTTTGAATGTGGGAAGGAGCCCCCAATCGCGCCGGTTTGGGTAGAATTTCCTGCCTTGAAACCAAATTTGTTTCACGAATCTTGTATTCGCTCTGTTGTAGGAAATATTGGGCGGGTATTGCAGGTGGCTCTGCGTACATCTCAACTCACAAATGCCACGGCGGCTTATGCATGCGTCGAACTTGATCTTCTGAAGGATAAGCCCTCAAGGGTTTGGATAGAATGGGGTTTGCTGGGTTTTGGCAGAAGATCCTGTACCAGTGTGTGCCAGAATACTGCACATCTTGCTATCTGTTGGGCCATGATACCTCGATTTGCAGATCCAGATCAAAAGAAGAGTCTACTGTAAAAGCTCCAGCGGTGATAGAGCCAGATCTTCAAACAAGACAAAGGTGGACGTCGAAGAACAATCACAAATCTGTCACGGTTGATCATTATGGAAAATAGGGGCATGTTTCTGACAGTCTGAATCGAAAGGAGATGGGTTTGGTTGCTGAAGGCTCGTTAGGAGATGTTCTCATCTCGCCTGAAGCATTGCCGCCGGCGGAGCAAGCGCTGCGGCGGCACCTTCTAGCAATCTGCCGATCTCACCGCTGTTCCATGGCAACTCCGTTTCGATCGGACCGAATCCAGTCGTTTGTGGATTCCGTGCTCTGATTGGCGCGGATCATTCGCTCCCACTGAAGGAAACCCTGCATACGAGATCCCCAGTTGGAGCCTGCCATGATCATGGCGCGCTAAGTTCCCTTCCCCCGGGTGAATCCTTGCCGCTTAATGCAACTGCTGTGCTGGCCACCGAAGATGGCAGGCCGATTTCTGCTGGGCCGCCTATGCGATCCCCAGCTGGAGCCTGCAATGATCAGGGCACGCTAAGTTCGCTCCCCCCAGGTGAATCCTTGCCGCATAATGCAACTGCTGCGCTGGCCACCGAAGATGGTAGGCCGGTTTCTGCTGGGCCGCGATCCCCAGCTGGAGCCTGCCATGATCTTGGCGCGCTAAGTTCGCTTCCCCCGAGTGAATCCTTGCTGCATAATGCAACTGCTGCGCTGGCCGTCCTGGATGATGTGGAGCCCAATGTGGATATTTCTCAAGCTTCTAAGGAGTCTATTCAACAACCATGTTATATGGGAGATCTTCCTGCTGGCCGTGAGGAAGCAAGAACTAGTGAGGCGGCCTTTCTTCCAGCTTCTGTACAGGTGCAAGTGGGGCAGGATGTGTAAGTGGGACCTTCTCCTGCTGGGAGCACTGATGCAGTTGTTGCTCAAATTGCAGCTAAGGTAGTTACCCCTTTGACGTTTGCACAAGTAGTAAGTTAGTCTCCCAAGTCCCCAATTGTTCCAGCAGAGCGGATTCATGGTGAGTGCTCCAACACCCTTTCTAGCAGTTCCTCTTCTGGACATCGAAAAACTATTTCACGTCCTTCTCGTAAAGGGGGTGTTAGGATTTCTTTACCGATCGCTAGAGACCGTTCCCCTAGTTCGGTGCGGCAATTAGAGGTGATCAAAGCGCTAGATCCAACTCCGAAAGATAAAGTCACTGATTGGAGAACAAAGTTTTCTTCTGTGGCCGAGCTTGCCAGAGCGGAAAATATCTTTATCCCTGAGTTTAAATTTGATTCAGAGGTATCTGGAATGGATTTAGAGGAAGAAATCATAGAGCGTTGTTCTCGAAGACCAGGACTACGACCTCGGGCAGTTCTTCGACGTACTCATTCCTGGGATAGATCTTCTTTGGAGTTCTAGTTTTCTTCCTATTTTATTTTGGACTTGTCTAGGTGACTATCTTTGATTTCAGAATTTCCCCTAATATATACAATAAATGGCCCTCTGGACTTTTGATGGAAAAAGAAAGAAAGAAAGAAAGAGTTGAACATGCGGTCCAACTTTTCGATGGTGATTTCTTCACCTTCATGGAAGAATTTCAACCGTGATGAGAGATGAAACTCCTCTTCTAGAGCTTCCTGCTGGACTTGATAGAGCCAATTCCGGTGCCGGATTTTTCATTCTATCTCCTCCCATGGGATATATTGGTCGAGGGTAACTCTGTCAGAAGGCCTGGGAGATATATACTCTTCCAGCTCATCAATCATAGCTTGTGAAGTTTCTGGACAAGAGTTAATTCTTGAGGGACTTCTGCAGCAGCAACGCGTTCCATTTGTTTTTTCATTTTCTTTTTTCATTTCTTCTTCTATTTTTCTCTCCGTTTTTCATTTGCAAGGCTTCAGCTAGACTCATAGCTTCCTGCTTGGGAGATGGCTTGGAGACACTCCTTTTGCTAGAGCCGCCTTTTGTCATGGATTTCTTGGACATTTTGGAGCCGACGGGCTTTCAAGGGCCCTAGTGACCCATTCACCTTCCGAGGCTTGTGCTTCGAAGGTCAAATTAATTGCCTCTTCAACAATTTCAGGCGGGAGTTGGTAGAAATCATCTACGAACTCCTCTGCTTGTTGCGAGATTGGCTCCACCGCAGTTTCTTATGGTATTTGATTTCTATATCACAAAATGCAGCTTTACGCTTTTCCATTTTGGCCTTGCGTTTGTTTTGTCCATAGCTCAGTTGAGAGTGATAATATTCACATATATCTTGATATTGTGCTTGATAGGCTGGGCTTGGATCATACATTTGTTGTGACGCTTCACCAAAGTGTGTTGACGCCAGGGAGTTTCCATATTGATCAATTATTCCCTCTCGAATATGTATTTCGATCAGGTCATGGAGCTCCGAACAATCTTTGGTGAGATGCATAGCTCTGGAATGGAATTCACAGTAGTAGTGTAGCTTCTTTTCACTTTCAGAGATATAAGGCGCTGGCTCATGCAACTTGATTAGCTCTTGCCTCATGAGATTATCAAATATCAGCTTGATATTCTCCTTGGCAAATGAGCGCTGATGTAGAGGATGCCAGTTTATATACCATCGGCTGGACAAATATGGATTTGGGACTGGTTGCTCCGCCTCTGACGCAGGAAGATCAGAGGATGACGATGCATTGATGACATTTGCCGAGTGGGACACAGAGTTGGCTGGTCCATTCGGCGATTGTCTCACATAGGGTTGCGGAAGGTTGACCAGAGAATCACCCAGGTCAATTATACCTTGTCTGATCATGTTTTCCACGTCATCTTTGAAGTTAGTGTAGTCTTCAATGACGTGGTCTGCCGTTTGATGATATGGGCAGTGATTGGATAATGTATTTGTTGGAGCAAAATAATCCATCCATCCGGATCGCAGGCATAGTCAGAAGAGTGGTAATGTTTGATGTCGAGGGAAATGGTATAACTTTGCCGGCTCGACAGGATTTGGAGATCCTTCAGATAGCCACCCGATTGAGTCTGCGTATGGCGACATCGGAGGCAACTTCTGAGTTGCTTGTGTATGGACGAGAGTGGTTTGTGGAACATAGAGTCCTGAGTGGGAGCATCCTGATGTCCCTCCACACTTTGTATGATTTGTCGCAACTCTTGCTAGCCTTGTTGTAATTGTCGGAGTTGCTTTTGAGCCTTCCGCATTGCTTTCCATGTGGCTTGATGCCTGGATCTTGGCGGAGAATGAGCTCCAGAATTATCCTGAGGTGGGTCACATGAAGGACTGCCGTCGGGATTATTTGAACTTGTAGTGGGTTCGCGCTGTATCTATTACATTGACTGATTGCTCTGGTCGATCCAAGCATGAGGTTGAGGAGGGTCGACCAGACCGCTTTGCATGGATATGAGGCCATTTTGGATCATCTTCTGGACCTCATTTTTGAAGACATAGTAATCTTCAATTGCATGCCCCACCATACGTGATACGGGCAATAATTGGGCTCGTTGATCTTGCTAACATCTGCTAGCTTCCTTGGTTCTGGCAGTGATATCAAACTTGTTGTCGAGGCAGAGATCTAAAAGCTTCTTGGTATGCTCATTTTTGAAGGAATAAGGAGCCTTCATGCGCTCTGCCAATGTTGGCATTGGCGCTTTTGGTTCTGATATCTTCTTTGGGGTAGCAGACATTACTGCCCCCTTTGCTTCATTGTCAGGTGAGAAGTCGATAACATTGACCTCTTTTCCTGGCGGATTGCGCTCTTTGGGGAGCTTACCTTTATGAGATGTATGACTGTATGAGCCATTTGTTCGGCTAAGAACATCTCGATTTTTGCTACAATAGAATTTAGTTGATCGAAATTCTTGATATTTGCCCCCAAGAGTTTCTCATTGATTGCTGCCGCAAGACCCCTTTGGCAGATAATGATTGCATCTTCTTGGGCAGGAGGGTTGTGGCATTTCATGCTAAACTCTCTCCACCTTTTGATGAAGTCGAGCGCCGATTCTCCTTTCTTTTGCTTAAGGGAGCATAGCTCAGCAAGGGGGACTTTCCTTTCAGCCGTTTGGAAACGGTTGATGAACTTCTTTTACAGATCAGCCCAATCAACAACTGAATTGGACTTTAGCTTTGATACCATTGGAATGTAACCCCAGTCAAGGAAGTTGCAAAATATCGAAGGAGATAAGATTCCTCGAGGGCAAGATTGCCCATGGCAGTAATATAACGTGCCAGATGCTCCCGTGGTGACCCCTGTCCATCAAACTTTTGTAGTTTTGGGACTTTAGGGCACGCCAGTAGTAGCTTCTTGAGTTGATGGTGTACCGGATATGGGACAGAGTATAAGTCCGCGACCTAGATCCCTTCGCCTTGTTGAGCGAATTTGTCTTCAATAATTTTTTCAATCATATGCCTTTGTATGGCAATATCTTGCATTGCTCCCACTTAAGGAGGCATGGTGTTGGACGGATCAGTGATATCTTGACCCGTAGCTTGGGGAAGAAGACCACGTGTGGAAGTGGCCAGATGATTTGCCGGGGCAGACCCATCTGGATGTTGACTTTGTTGCTGATTTTGAGTTGAGGCTGGTTCCATAGATTGCCGAAGGCTTGAAGTTGCTAGCCGTCTCATTTCATGCAAGAGTGTGGCCATTTCAGCATGCCACTGTTGCATGACTTGATATTTATCATCGTCTGACATTGCTTGGAAATTTTCCCTTGTAGGCAGGTCGACGACGAGATTGGTAGTGGAGCCAGGGAGCCTGCCTTCCCCAATTTGAATATTTCCTTCTTCAAAGAAGGGGATTTGAATTTCCTCATGTTGGGGGTCAACATGAGGTGGAGCTTGACCAGATGCCCCAACTTGCCCGCCAGGTTGGCGGTTCCTTCTAGCAAATTGTCTGGTATTGGGTTGAGTAGCCTCAGTGAGAATATTTGGAGTGGCTTCCGCGATTTGTTCCGCTGTTCGCCAGAGTCCTTCCCAGAGGCGTAGTATGAGAAGATCCTGAGCCTGGGTTTTTCTTCCGCTGCCCAGGTGACACGTCATCTTTTTGACGAATGGGTGCTAGCATTAGGAATTGCCCCCAGCCTATCAAAGACCAAGATTTGCGATATACGGTCAAGACCGATATGCGAGATTTGAGTTGTTGAATTGGATTTTCTTTGACTATCCGTATATTCTTCGGGCCTTGAGGGGTATAGTTTGATTTTTTGTACACCCCTATTCTCTTTTGTCCGTTGAGGTGCTTGGGTCCAGCATGTTGAAGAGAAGCGTATTTGGCATTGCTTCTCCTTCTGACCACCTCCGGTGCATTTGCTTGAGCTTTCTTGAATTTCTGGGCCTCCTTTTTGGGAACCCAGATTTGTTTGAGCTTGGCAGATCGCCGGGTCTTTTTCTTGACGTCAGCCTCCGCCTTAAAATCTTCTTATTTTCCCTATAACCACTACAAAACTGAGAAGCAATTCGAGGTAGGTATTGTTGGAATATGCCTATCACGAGGGATGATAGGCTGGCTTCCGTCGAGCCGCACCCGCGGATCTTGAGGTAGCAGCAGACGACCTTTTATTTTTGTGATTTTTGCATTGCCCCTGTTATGAAGGGACAACAGTTACAACTTCAGAGGAGATTACTCGAACCGAGTAACTCCGAATTTGAGTTGGGTGGGGTTTGACCCCTTTGGTAGTATCATCTTTTGAGGGCATTTTGGTGCCCCGGTTGACAGTAGCAGGACGAGCTTTG
This sequence comes from Colocasia esculenta, assembly GCA_014218235.1. Classification (NCBI taxonomy): domain Eukaryota; kingdom Viridiplantae; phylum Streptophyta; class Magnoliopsida; order Alismatales; family Araceae; genus Colocasia; species Colocasia esculenta. Next base: position 82,469,179 of record CM024754.1, on the reverse strand, counting down.
ACATGCCCATAGCTCTTTCCGGTCTTCTTTGTAGATTTGTTGGAGGGAAGCCTTTTGACAACATCCTCCTTTTGTTGGGCTGGGACCACCCTAAAAAGTAAGGGGACCCGACGATGGCTGGGAAGTCTCCAAACACAATCGGAGTCGCCATGTCACGCCCAGACGCGGAATATCGGAACGTGAGGCAGTTGCAAGTAAACGGTACAGAGCAAGTACTAGGCATCAAACCATTGCACAATGATTAATATTAAAGAAAATCTTTCTCATTAATAACTTTCAAATGTCTAGTTACAACTACTAATATCAGAGCCAACCTATAGGGCCCAATTACATTGAAATAAAGTAAAAGACTATCTAAGACTATAACATATTTCTAGGACGCTAGGGTACTCGGGACGTCACTCCTGGTCGTTCCCATCCTCTTGAGTGTATAGTTCATCCTCGGTCTCACCTGAGAACACAACGACAAATAACGCAGGGTGAGCGATAACGCCCAGTAGGACTTAAATCTCAATAGTCAAGCAGGCTTTAAATAATTAATGCATTAAAGGCGGAGTAACTAATGATAGAGCGAGAGAGTCAAATATGGTAAAAGTTAGCAGGATAGCGCATAATCGAAATAACAACACTTTCTAAATATAGACTTTCCAAAAATAGCACAAGTGTTGGGAATAGCACAAAAATAACAGGATGGCCATAGCACAATAATACAAAATATAGCAATAGCACAACGAGTATAGCATAGCACTTTATTGTCAATGGACAACGAGAGAACATAGCACTTTTGATTGTCATTTTAGATAGTCGAGATAGATAGCACTCGAGTGTAATGCCAAACACTCTGATCATTTAATCCATGGGCATTAGCACTTTCGGCGTACATCCCAGGACCAGATCGGGCCCTTTATATTGCCAGTCATTGGTTATATTGTTTATCTTTAGACAATCCGTCAATGGCCAATAAAGAGTACCAAGAAATAGATGAGAGCACTAGATGAATAGACGAGATAGTAGAGAGAACGTGAATAGATGAGCGAATAGAGTATAGATGAGAGCTAGTAGACATTGTGTGACGGAACGCCTCGGCCAAGCCCGTTAAACCAATAACGTACTTGATCCGAGTCCGCCTCCCGCGAACAGGCCGAAGCCTCGCAAGGGATACCAAACCACAGTCCGTGTAAACACAAAGGAACACACCACATTGAATATATTTCACAAGTTACATAGTCATATTTCCACAAAAACTAAAAAGAAGTACAAGAGCCTGGGGCATACCCCGAGGTACAATTGAAGAAAATAAACAACTGACTACACTACACTGCTGGAGCTGCTACTACACAGCTGGAGGTACCGACCCTGCATCGCTACAACGCGGCTCTGAACTGGACGACGGTCGTGAAACGTCCTCCTCGCTCTCACCTGTGGGGATAGGGGTGAGCCTCGCTAGTCATTGGCTCAGTAGGGAACTCCCCCAAAACCGAGCAAACCAAAACCACAGGTACAAAGGCAGTAAACAGTATCAACAATTTATAGAACAACTAAGCAGGATATGAAAGCTGTAAAAGTACTCGCCGTCTGCCGACTACGTAAACAACTGTAATAATTAAACGGCAAACCAGTACAGGTGTACAAGCTAAAGTAGAGACAGCCAAACACGAGCCACGTGAACTGGTTCGCGACACCAGAAACTAACTCGGACAAGCTAACACAGGTCTACCTCTCAGTCTCGCAGCCACGGACGAAAGGTCCAGCTGCCGCTCCACGTGAAAAGGTCAAGCAACTGTGGAGACCAACTAAACACCACCACCTGCGGACCACACGGTCACAGGCCATGCCTGGCACCTCCAGAGACCCTGGCCCGGTTCGCTAGAGTGAGGCACTGGAAAAGGACTAGCTGGGGACCAGTGTCGACTACTGGTGTCCGTGCCCCCAGCTACGAGCGCGCTACAAGTGACTAAAGACAAACACAAGTGTCACTGTCCCACTGTCGTCTTTCCCTCAGCCGGACGTACAACTCAAACACAGGAGTGAGGGTGTCCAGGTCAGACGACACAGACCTCGACGGTACAACACAAGTACCGGGACAAAGCCCCGAGCTAACAGCCTGGCTCACAAAGAACCTGGGGCACCCAACTGGAGAGGTAACCACGGTAGGCGTTGTACTACTCGCCACGTACACAAAACTACGTGCACGTCACACACAAACCACGTGAAACCTCACGTAAACCTCAAGTAACAACGGTCCACTACACGTGAACCCAACTGGACTCGCGTGAACAACACGCAGCCACGAAAGTAAGTATCTAACTGCATACCTTGTATGCTAAACACGGGAACTATGTGCACTCAGTGCACCATAGGTGCCAACGCACCATTCATTATTGACAAATACCTCAAATAGTCTTTTCTGCTTATATACAAGTAGGCGGCCACGACGTGCCGCTTACAGGAAGTAGACGGCAATGGATCTGGCCGTCTATATTCTGGCTGATGAACTTGGCGACAGTCGATGTTGACGCCAAGCTCTTCAGCCACTGTTCCTGCAGAAACCCTAAATCGATTCTACAGGTTTTACAACCATCAAAACAACGAGAAAACCTGAGGAAACCATTTTCCAAGCCAAACATGCATCATTAAGATTTAAACTATATGAATTAACCATTAAATTCCATCAAACCACCCATAGAACCCCGCATGGATACCATGACCCGAAATTGCCATTTTCATGTAGTTTCATGCTTTCTATTTATTTTATTACAACCTATAGGTACTGCAAGGGTCATTCCCTACCTCAACGCACACTTAAATCTTCCGAATTCTTCCAATCCACGCCGAACCCTCCACGAGCTCCCACGGAAATTGCACCACGCCACGGCGTTTCCCCGTGCGATTCGGCAACGCCACACGTCCCACGATCCTCCAACCAGTCTCCTGTACCTGTTGGAAGCTTTAGGGACACGGGGGCATGAAGCTGGGGCAAGAGAGAAAGAGAACCAGGTAGAAAACCTGCTCTCGGGTGACCCTATAACCTGCAGAATTCTCAGGTTGGCGTCAACCCCTCTGCCGTCAATGGCAACCGCCACCACAAACGTCCACATCCAATGCTGTTAAGTTCATATCTTAACGTCACTTTACATGGACATTAACTCATTTAACGTCCATATCTGGCCGTCAATCTGCAACCAACAGCAGCCAATGCTGTTCTGTTTTAGGTTCCAAACCTGCACATTCCGCAAACCTGCACCATACCTGATCAACCACACATCCAAACCACACAACACTGGCCTCACAGCGACCATCACAACCATTACACACATGATCCGCATGGATCCGAAAAGCACGCGACGTTACAGCTATAGTTATCAACTCATTAGCAATCTCAGTAGACTCCTCGCTCTGATACCACTGTAACGACCCGACCTCTTGGACCCCTCGCCGGGGACCCCGAGGTCGCGCCGCCACCCACGGATCCGAAGACCCGGAAGGGTATATGAAAAAGTCTAGTGAGATATGTACTGAGTTCAAATAACTATAATAATCTGTACATTATACAAAAGGGTGTGACAACGCGTCCCAAGCAAAAGCACAAGTATGAGAGAAAAGGTGCAGTCCTTAAGGGGCATACCCCGAGGACTTGTAAAACACAACTCTCAACTCACTCGGGTACAAGAGCTCACAACACTCGCTCTCACTGCTGCTGACAACAACACGGCGCCACAGCCGCCTCCGCAACCCGTCCGACACCGAGCTCCCGTGACGACGAGCCCCTAGCTGAAGGAAGTAGGGGGGGTGAGCCTCGCGAACAAGGCCCAGTAGGGATTACCAGTCCCTCACCGGCAGAGCAGCAGGAACTCCAAAAAAGGAAACTACACTAGAAAGCTGTAAAGCGAGTAACACCTACAGCATGGTACTACTAAGCAGCGGAAGAGAACAGTACAACGCCACGACCACCAACCAAGGTCGTGGCACACACACGACTCCCGCAGAAACCAACGGAGTCGGGCACAAAGCGGAAGCAGTGCTCAGCACACCTGTCGAGACCACGGAACAACCAAGTGAGAACGACGTCTCACCGCAAGCACGACCACCTCAGACCTCTACGAGGTCGAGGGCCCACAAACAGAACCACCCCGGACCCCGGACACACCGCCAGGTCGGAAGCTACACACGCCGGTGCCATCACGGGCTGGCACCCAAGAATGGGACCACGGAACCGAGAGAACACCGAAGCGGGAACCACCAGAAGCACGGGTCGGCCCAAGGCCACACCAACGACGCCCACGGGAGCTAAGCACAGCCAGGCTAAAACCGCCGTGCAAGCTAGGGCAACGAGGAACACTCGGAAACGTCGTGAGGAAAACGTCGTCACAACAACAGCAACCAAGCCACCGCCGCTAGCAGCCAAGAGAGGGGGGACCCGCAGTCCACACACACTCTGCTCGCTAGCCTAGCTCCTTCCTCCACCCCCGTGAAGGGCGAGATAGAGCCGCCACACAAACACACAACACACGCAACACTGCAGCGGATCATGTGTGTGTTGTGTGGCGGCTCTATCTCGCCCTTCGCGGGGGTGGAGGAAGGAGCTAGGCTAGCGAGCAGAGTGTGTGTGGACTGCGGGTCCCCTCTCTTGGCTGCTAGCGGCGGTGGCTTGGTTGCTGTTGTTGTGACGACGTTTTCCTCACGACGTTTCCGAGTGTTCCTCGTTGCCCTAGCTTGCACGGCGGTTTTAGCCTAGCTGTGCTTAGCTCTCGTGGGCGTCGTTGGTGTGGCCTTGGGCCGACCCGTGCTTCTGGTGGTTCCCGCTTCGGTGTTCTCTCGGTTCCGTGGTCCCATTCTTGGGTGCCAGCCCGTGATGGCACCGGCGTGTGTAGCTTCCCGACCTGGCGGTGTGTCCGGGGTCCGGGGTGGTTCTGTTTGTGGGCCCTCGACCTCGTAGAGGTCTGAGGTGGCCGTGCTTGCGGTGAGACGTCGTTCTCACTTGGTTGTTCCGTGGTCTCGATAGGTGTGCTGAGCACTGCTTCCGCTTTGTGCCCGACTCCGTTGGTTTCTGCGGGAGTCGTGTGTGTGCCACGACCTTGGTTGGTGGTCGTGGCGTTGTACTGTTCTCTTCCGCTGCTTAGTAGTACCATGCTGTAGGTGTTACTCGCTTTACAGCTTTCTAGTGTAGTTTCCTGTTTTTGGAGTTCCTGCTGCTCTGGCCGGTGAGGGACTGGTAATCCCTACTGGGCCTTGTTCGCGAGGCTCACCCCCCCTACTTCCTTCATCTAGGGGCTCGTCGTCACGGGAGCTCGGTGTCGGACGGGTTGTGGAGGCGGCTGTGGAGCCGTGTTGTTGTCAGCAGCAGTGAGAGCGAGTGTTGTGAGCTCTTGTACCCGAGTGAGCTGAGAGTTGTGTTTTACAAGTCCTCGGGGTATGCCCCTTAAGGACTGCACCTTTTCTCTCGTACTTGTGCTTTTGCTTGGGACGCGTTGTACACCCCTTTTGTATAATGTACAGATTATTATAGTTATTTGAACTCAGTACATATCTCACTAGACTTTTTCATATAACCCTTCCGGGTCTTCGGATCCGTGGGTGGCGGCGCGACCCTCGGGGTCCCCGGCGAGGGGTCCAAGAGGTCGGGTCGTTACACATTGCACGTAACACGTCGGGTAATCAGGCGATAGTAACAGTTGCACAACACGCGCACTTGGTGTTCACGATTATTTATAGATCTAGGGTTTATTCAAGTCCTAATGTGCTTAGGAATTAGGGGTTGCGGTTTTTGCTTGGGTAGCTTCCATACTTTGGGGATTCTCCTCCCAATTGAAGTAGGAATACTATTAGGAAGGTTCCTAGCATGGCTAGGTATGAATTGGATTGCCATCCATGGCTAATCACCCATGTTTTAACCTTAATTTGCCCTTTCCTAATTTTTGCATATTTATGGTCACGAATTTTGGGGTTTATTGCTATTGGGTTTTGATCTTTGGCCCATTTAGAGTTGTATTGGCCCAATACGATTTAAATAGCTGATTTCACACTTTGGGAGTTTAATCATGTCATTTATTTTATTTCGGTTCACCATGTTTATTTATTTGCTATTTTCCTACATTTTAAATCATTTAGTTTTCCGGGGCGTTACAGTGAGCTTGTGTCATGTTATGTGACTGTTGCGACTGTTATTTTATGTATTTTAAGGTATAAAGTGGTGCATTGGCATGTGTTGAGTTTATGAATGTCAGATTTGCATGATTTGTACGTACGTGGCAAGTTGGGTAGTACGACGCCTTCCGTGGTTACCTCTCGAGTCGGGTACCCCTGGTTCTTTGTGAGCCAGACACGTGGTGCTCGGGATTTGTCCCGATACGGTGTGTACCGTCGAGGTCTGTGTCGTCTTTCTGGACACCCTCGCTTATTTGTTGAGTTGCATGTCCGGCTGAGGGAAAGACGGCAATAGGGCAACAACTCGTGTGTTGTGGTTGTGTTCGGTCACTTGTAGCGCGTTCGTGGTTGGGGGACGAACACCAGTAGGCGTACTGGTTCCCAGTTAGTCATGTTTTCTAGTGCCTCACTTTAGGGAGCTCAGGCTGGAGTCCCTAAAGGTGCCAGACATGGGCCTGCAGCTGTGTGGTCTACAGGTGTAGTGTTGGTTGGTCTCCACAATTTGTTGGCATTGTAGAGGTGGAGTAGCAGCTGGACCTTTCGTCCGTGGTTGCGAGATTGAGAGGTAGTCTTGTGTGGTTTGTCCGGGTCAGTGGCTGGTGTCACGAACCAGACTTCGTGGCCTGAGTGTGGCGTTACCCTCTGTTGCTCGTACTTTGGAGCGTGGTTTATCGTTTATTTATTAATGATTGATTCTTGTTATTAGTTAAAGGTTGTTTATTTAATTGTAGGTGTAGTACTATGTGTAGGCAGCTCTGTTAACTGTTTAATTTAGTTTTTTATCCTGTTTTTCATGAGGTTGTTGCCGTTTCGACTTTTGAGGGAGTTTCCCTACTGAGCCAGTGACTTGTGAGACTCACACCTATTCTTTTCAGGTGAAGGAGAGCAGGAGGGTTCCCGTCACTCGTCTAGTTCGGAGCCGCACCATAGCAGAGTTGGGCCTCACCTCCAAGTGCCAGTTTAGAAAAGGGTTAGAGTTAACCCAACTCAACCCCAGGCATAACTTTACACCGGGTTAAAGTACAATTTGCTTTGGTAATGCAAAAGTTAACCCCGGGGTTAAAGTGGGTTAACTCACTTTGCATTTTTGTGATTTGGATAGGCTAAAGGGTTAACCCTTACTTTTGTATTGTCTTTCCTAAAATACCCTTATCCTCTACCCTCCATTGATTTTCTTTATTATTTTTTATTATACTATGTGCTACCATCTATCTTGTGCTATGTAATTACTACGATCATATTAAATTTATTATGAGATATAATGAGAATATGAAATATAATTTCATCATTAAATTTTATATACTATATGGTACCATGATATTTATATATTATATTATGTTATCTTATTTTGTTATATATTATGCTACCATACTTCTGTTATAAATTATCATATATATCTATATTTCCTATGTACATTCATATTAAATTTATTAAAACTATATTCTAACATCATATTCAAGTTATAATACTTTATGCTACCATATTATTATTATATCATTTCTCTTATATATTTTTTTCTTCTATATATCATATACTTTATTCATTTTTTTCTTTTTGGATAAATATTTTGTTAATAAGTTAAACGAAACATGTTTAGATAATAGATCCTTCTCGATTTGCACAATTACAATCACTTATTCTACTATCACAACATTTGGAAAAAACGTCACCATATGTTCATTTTTTCAAAAACTTAACTTTGCAAGTTTAAAATTAAATAAAATAATCATAATTTTCTAGAAAAAACGGACAACATTTCCTCTGTTTTACGTCATTTAAACCTTATAAATTTAACACAACTGAGACAATATAAAATTTTAAAATCAATGTACATCTTTCAAACACATACCAACCACATCATTACCACAATCATCAATATATAATAGAATATTTTTTTTACATCAATTTACATTATCACGAGTCCGATTGTACAACAAGAGTCACAATCCGCCCATGATATACAAAACATAAGAACATGCTATCTCTTATAAGTCTTCCATTTAATTCTTGTCTCCCCATTGAATACAATATAAACCTGCAATTGTAAAAAGAACCATCAATACATGTAACCAACAAGAATAAAATGAAAATTGATGTACAATAACAATAATTGATTACCTGTGTCAACGATTGTTCCTTTAACATAACCATATAGTATGTGTGAGTTCCTGTACAAAAAATCCTGAAACTGATAGTTTAAGTTTGTTGTTTTTGGGCTCAGAATTTCAAATCCGCATTTTCAACAGGGTTGCCTATTTGACCATCCAAACTGAATTGGATTGTAAAACAATCACTCATCATTGCCCAGTGCCCAACATTGTCACAAATGAAGTCACCTGCTACACTACTATCATACATTTGTAAATGCATGCACATATATGGGGTTGCATCATCATGCCATCCTACCAAATATAATGCAGGTATTGAAAACATATTATAGTACGAGAATAACTTGTCATTTGTAAAATATGTGGGTTAGAATCGGAACACCTGCATATAATCATCATTTGCATGACATAAGAAAAATTGATAAGTCTAAAAATAACCAAATATACAAGTACAACAATTCACTATTACATGGATCCGACCATTGTTTTCAATCGCGACACACACTCCCTTACAGTGTATTGCTCTTCGTCCTTGGACGTTGTAGATGAAGAAGACCCAGGGAATAATGACTTTGCCAGCTTCATCCGTTGATCGTTTAACTGGCAATATTGAGCTAGGGTCAGCAGTTCAGAAGGCTTCTTGCTTCGCCTTTTTCGGCTCTGGGATGACTGGGCTTTTGTGGTTCCCCTCTTGTCAGGGGATGTTGCCTCATCCTCAAGTGGAGTATTTTGTGTCTGGGTGTTTTCATAACTTGGAGGTTGAGACAAAGGAGGAAAATCAAAAGGATTGAAATTGTCATCATCAATAGACTGTACTTGTTGCGAGTCCAATCCCATCGCACTAAACCCTTGTCTTGTAGAATTGTCATCATCACCAAAAGAGCGTCGCGAATCAACATCTACATCTTGGGTGGATCCAAGGAAATGTGAACCCCTAACTGTGGTCTTCCCGCATAAGATATCCATTTGTTGCTTATAAGGGAATGGTTTGTCAATAAGTTTCGCGAGATCTGCATTTGTCTGCAGTATTGGATAAAGATTAATGTTGGGTTACTAAAGATATTACGAATAAACCGTAACATGTTAAATTAGAAATGAGACCTTACCGCAATGGCTGCTTGGATACTCTCCTCATCCGGGGCAATCAGAACATTTCCTTGTTCATCCCACCCCCATCCACTTCTCGTGCGCAACGATTCATACGCATGATATAACTTCTTCAAATTTTTCCAACGGTAAAGCAAATGACTACTCTGTCTTTTAACCCCCGCCTCTCGATTAAAACGCTCCACAATATCATTGAACACATGGTTTTTAAAAGTCCCTTGGTGTGCATAGTTTCTAAGGTATTTATCAGTCAATATGTCTAATAAAATCTTGTCTTGTCTGAAAGACCAATTAGAAATACGCGGCTTGGAGGAGGGACGGGTCCCAATCTCATCTAAACATATGCACAATGTACTGTCAGCAGATTAACAGACAACGAAAATTATGCTTATACGAAGTTCTAACATGGGAGTTTTCTAAAACACATGAACACGGACATGGTGGTCCAAGAACTACTAAGTTCACGCACAACAACAATTATGTGATTCACAATAGTTCAAGAAGGACCCTCCCACTCACTAAATAATTGAATTATATCATTGAGGAAAGGTAAGCTTCTCTCCTTTAACGACAACACCAATGGATTGAACTGCAAAGGGAATATGAAAAAAATAAGGTACAATGATAAAATTTGGGGCATTTTAACCTACATTAGGTGGCAGTCACAAACCTCAACATAGGCATTCCATGAAATGTCATTTCCGACCACTTGATTGGTGCCTATCCCACTTGAAACCTCCATTTTCTAGCAGGTCTTTAGTGATCAAGTAAATACTTTTGTAAAAAATCAGTCTACTTTGTAATTGACAATAGTTGCATTGACCTCATATTGGTCAATGAATGTCTCAACTATGAACTGCCAGGCATGGTTCGGGACAAAATCGCCACTCACTAACTCCTCCCTAAGTAGACGTATAAGCTTTTGATCCATGTCCATGGTCCATATATAACCTATTTTGTTGTTTAAAAATAGACATGATCATCAACATAATATCTTAAACAAAGAAAGGTAAAAATAAAATTGAGACAGGTCTGAGAGGATGCTTGAACAAAGTATAAGAAGAACAAGCTAACCCCCACTTAGTGAAATACATAGATCAAGGCTTCCCAGGGTGGCGGTGGCAAAGGAATAAGGAAGGTGATAGACCTTCCTTATATAACCTAATTTGCGACTTTTTTATAACGGAAAAAAATTGAATGATCTCAAGCTGATGTGAAGTAATAGTCAAGTTTTGTAGAGAAAGGTTGATAGATTCAGGTATTCCTTAACCTTACTAGCTCAAGATGTGCCCTACATTGATTCCCTACGGGTTTAAAAAATCAGATTGGAACTGGTTATAGCCAGTTTTGTTTTTGATTCCCATTCTGAACTAGAAGCTGCCAGTTATGGGCAGACAGATTTCATTTGCTCTGGTTCATGGATGTAATCATGTAGGTGTAATCATGTAGATGTACATCATATAGATGTACATAAAAACCAGTTCAACATGATCTACATGATTAGATGTACATAACAGCAGGAAAACAACAAGATTAATGATAGGAGAAGTACATAAAATCAAGTTCATAGCAGGAGGAAACATGATTTAATCAAGTAGGTGTAGATAAAAACCAGTTCATGGATGTAATCATGTAGATGTAGATAAAAACCAGTTCAACAGGATGAACATGATTAAATCTTCATAACAGCAGGAGACAGTTCATGGATGTAATCATGTAAATGTAGATAAAAACCACTTCAACAGGATGTACATGATTAGATATAGATGATTAGATGTACAGAACAACATGAGAAAAGAACAAGATTAATGACAGGAGAAACCAGTACATAAATAGGATATATAGAACTAAATAGGATAGATAGAAGTAAACATGGATGTACATGATTACATCAACATAAAAACCAGTTCAATAGGATCTCCCAGAACAGATTTACATAACAACAGGTTCTACATGATTACATCTACATAACCAGTTCAGATTGTGAACTGGTTAGTTCAGATTGTGAACTGGTTATAGCCAGTTTTGTTTTTGATTCCCATTCTGAACTAAAAGCTGCCAGTTATGGGCAGACAGATTTCATTTGCTCTGGTTCCGTTCACAATATAAATACTAAATAACATATACAGATTAAAAGATGGACAGACAAACAAACTGAAATAAAATTCTGTTTGAATAAAATTCTGTTTGGAGCAACAAATTCTTTTCTAAAAAACATGATCACTAAACAAAGGTAAACATAAAAAATTGAATTCATGAAGTACCTGGCTGAGACATCCTTTAATTTTTCACCGCTAAAAGCACCTCACAACCTTAAAACATGGGTCCACAATTAGATATTTATTATACTGTGTCAAACACATACAAGGCAGTCAAATAAATACTAGGAACCAGGAGGATAAATAACAGGAAAGCAGGAAACATGATGTAATCATGTAGGTGTAAATAAAAACCAGTTCATGGATGTAATCATGTAGATGTAGATAAAAACCAGTTCAACAGGATGTACATGATTAGATCTACATAAAAACCAATTCATGGATCTCATCATATAGATGTACATAAAAACCAGTTCAACAGGATCTACATGATTAGATGTACATAACAGCAGGAAAACAACAAGATTAATGATAAGAGAAGTACATAAAATCAAATTCATAGCAGGAGGAAACAAGATTTAATCAAGTAGGTGTAGATAAAAATCAGTTCATGGATGTAATCATGTAGATGTAGATAAAAACCAGTTCAACAGGATGAACATGATTAAATCTTCATAACAGCAGGAGACAGTTCATGGATGTAATCATGTCGATGTAGATAAAAACCACTTCAACAGGATGTACATGATTAGATATAGATGATTAGATGTACAGAACAACAGGAGAAAAGAACAAGATTAATGACAGGAGAAACCTGTACATAAATAGGATATATAGAACTAAATAGGATAGATAGAAGTAAACATGGATGTACATGATTACATCAACATAAAAACCAGTTCAATAGGATCTCCCAGAACAGATCTACATAACAACAGGACCTACATGATTACATCTACATAACCAGTTCAATATTTCCAACAAGATAATTCATGTTCAATAAACATTGATGTACATAACCAGTTCAACAACATAACATAACATAACCAGTTCAATAACTTGCAACTATTTCCAACATAACATAACCAGTTGAATAACATAACATAATATTTCCAGCAAGATAATTCAATAACATAACCAGTTCAATAACTTGCAACTATTTCCAGCATCATTAATTCATGTTCATGGCAGGAGGAACCAGTACATAAGTAGGATAGATAGAACTAAACATGGATGTACATGATTATACCAAGCCATGTATCCAATCAACTATACAAGCCATAAATCTGCGTCGGTAAACACCAATAAAGGTAAACATTATTAAATCTACATTAATAATCACACAACATGCAGAAATCACACTAGGTTCAGTCCATTATGCAGACAAAGATGAGGAATCTGAAATACACAGTGTTCAGTCCATTATGCAAACATTTTGTACATGGATGGGCCAAGCAGTAGTACTGAACTATGATAGAAATGTACATGGACTTTACTAAACATTTATAGAAATGTCTTTGATTCGAATCAGAAAATGTACATGGACTATACTCAGCAGTATGAGCTTACTAAGCAGTACATAGACTTTACAAGCAGTACTGAGCTTTAGACTTTCATATGATTGAATCAAAAAAAGTCTTAGCAAACTAATCTACTTCTAACCTATGGTTTGGAAACAAAATACCATGTAGTCCTCCATTCAATTTTCTTATCACTACCTTCCAAAAGAAGTTTAAATCTTATCACACAACAAATTGAATGGCTTGAGAGTTCCATCCAGTGTGGTCAAGGAATAGATTAGCTTTCCAGTAAATTATACACCAGGAGGAGAGAAAATGAGGCTCAAAACCCTATGTAAAACTCTTGAAAATGATAGGACTGCAAATATGAATGATCAAGTCAAGGCATCGATTAATCTACGAGCAGAGATGTAAGATGTAAAAATGATGCTAAAATATGTTTTAATGCATGAGCTTGGCAGTTCAAGAGAAATGTGATCATAGTCAGCATATTCAGCTGGTGGCAGAAGCAGGTTCTCAATAATGACGGATCAAGTTAGCATGCAAAGCAAGGTTCAAAATCTCGGGGATCGGGATCGGATCGGTCGGCCCAAACCGATCCGACCCGGCGATCCCGAGCCCGGCTCGGCGATCCGGGCCGAGCCCGACCGGGTCTGGCCAAGCAAAAGGGGGGTGGATCGCCCCCCTTAAAAAAATTGAAAAAAATTAGAAAAAATATGAAAAAATAGGAAATATATGAACATTGTATTTATGAACTGAAATTCATGAAAAAAATGTATTTATTGGAATCGTACATTATATTTGTGGAACATAAGGTTTACATAATCTGTCCAAGACATATAATGTTGGTAATATGCCATATTGAGTCAAATATTGACTATAGGCATCCGTGTTCGCATATATGATAGTGATTGGTGTGTAGCCCGGTATTTCAGGCACTTGATATGAGATATGACTCATATGAGTCATGTGAATGTGAATCGGACTCAGTGGATTGTGCATATGCTCCACCTCCGGTGTAATATGATGCATCCGGTATTGAGGATATCCCAAGTAGCCTCCCTGCCCTTGGTAATATCCTTCAGTGGAAGCATAAGATGATGTATCTGACGCTTGCTCCATGGTCTCAAACTCCATCCGTAGCTTTTCTTGACGCTCCCACTCCTCTTGCATCTTCTTCTTCTTCATTAACCAATTCGTCTATGCGGAATGAAGTGGGTGGATTGTATCCCGAATCTTCGGATGCTCCTTGGCCTTGCCCTTGCCTTGCAATTGAGATGCCACTTTCTTCCCCTTTCGTGCATATTTTTGACTTGAGGTTTGTGCTTCCCTCCTTCCCTACTCCCATGATGTTGATCTTGAGTAGCATGGGTGAAGTCTTCCTCTCCGGTGAATACAATAGGGTCGGGTGGCGGTGCCGGTGGCGGTACACTGCTGACAACTAGGACATCTCCTCCATGATCGGATCCCTCACTAGGAGTACTTGTCTTCGATGTCGAGTCATTAGAAGTTTGGTATTGAACATTATCGCTTGGCTCCGGTGTTTCATCATCTATATCTTCCTCGATCGTGTCCAAGTCTGCAATGCTAATGCCATGTTTCGTGCTCCTTCCTCTTGCACCACTGTCTTCTTTTGGCGTTTAGGGGCTGGGGGGAGTTTCGAACTCCGGAAGCAAAGGCACATCATCAAGCTCACCTAAATGAGACATAAACATGTTAAAATGAGAAATAAATAATTTATAAATGATGCATGTACATTGTAAATGTCATTTACCTTCAGCCCATGCACGATCATGCGGGTCGAACTCTGGTTGAACCGAAGTGCTTGCATTTACCCATGTATGTAGTGGATGTTCCTCCTCAAAAACTTCTTCTATATCTATTGTCTCCGATGGAGTTGCTTCAGCTTGTTGTTGCCCCGAGGATCTAATCTCTCTCTATCTTGAACTTGCTTGATTAATTGGAGGTTTTTAAGCTTCAATCTCATGTTGTAGTGGCAAAATACCAACTTCTCAAGACGTGCAGACTTCAACCGGTTCTTTGTTTTGTGTGGATCAAGCCAAATGTGCTCCAGTTTTCTCACACCCTGTGGCAGACGTTGTTTGGCTTAAAACCGAATAGCTACATAGGCCAAGTCTTCATATCCATAAGTTCTTCCATGATCCAACCACCAATCCGCTGTAAATGAAGCATGTATAATGTGTTAGAAAATAGAACCAACTCATTCTACATGCAAATAAATATGATGAGTAACTTCTAACCTGGACTCAAAATCTGAGCAGCTCGTGTGCCGTGCTAGTACCAAAGTGGTAGAGTTGAAGTCTATAATCATGCATTTGTTTGCATGCTATGATTGCCCTATCCTCATTGTCTAGCATCCGTTTGATTACATTTTTGGCCCCAATCAACACTCGGAGGAATTGTCATAGTTCTCCCTCCTCCCATCAGTCCTATACATGTATTGGGGGTTGAAGAAATGCCCTACATGTAGAAGATAAATGTTAAAACATGAGTTGTAAATAATATGTAATCACAATTGACAATAGTTGAAGTGTTATGCTTACCTGCAGCATGAAGATCATGATGCAATGTGTGCTCCCATCGCCGATCTACGATTTCCCACCACTTGGCATACGTTGTTTTGTTGTTCATTTGGATAAGCTCCTTTGCTCGATCCATAGCCTCGTACAAGTAACCCATCTCGGATCTCCTCTCCCCATCTACCGCCCTTAACACTCGAACAAGCGGTTCTACTACATCAACACATTTTGGACCCCCTTCCAAAATGACTTTGATTGGATAATGTCGGTCACCTCTTCCATTTCCCCTCACCCGTGTAGGAGCATGTCGGGACATATAGTTCTCCCACTCTTCCGATGCTACCATCCTAATAAGGTTGCTACGTTGCCCATTTATGCTATCCAATGCAATATATTGGGATGCAAACCTTGTAGGTGCTGGCCGAAGCAACTCCCGTCCATGTGTATGCGTCCTCATGATGTCCAATATGTTGTTGTGGTTGTAGATGAAAGTGGTTACGAACCTTGCATTGTTGACCACATTTTCCACCATTGGATCTTCACAAATGTCTTCTAGCATTAAGTCAATGCAGTGCGCGGAGCAAGGAACCCAATACAAGTGTTCCCTTTTCTCCATTAGTTTTTGGCCCGCCAACTTGAAAGCCGCTGCATTGTCGGTTACCACTTGGACAATTCTTTTCTCTCCAATCTCCTGCACCATCTCATCCATCAACTGAAATAGGTAGTCCGCATTCTTCACCTTGCCAGAAGCGTCTACCGACTTCCAAAAAATAGTCCCTGCTTTGCAGTAGATAAGAAGTTTATCATACTTCTTCGTGTAATGCCTGCACAATTCCATATGAAAAATTAAAACCTATGTCTTATTAATGAATAAGTGAATAACAGTTAACTAGCCAAACACTTGTACATACCTGTCCATCCATCGCACATAAACGTGCAACCATATTCATCCCATATTCGTTCAAATGTGGAAACATATGCCTTCATATCTTCAACCTCCATATCCAAGTATTTGTTGTAGATTTCATATGAAGTAGGGCCTTCACCCCTTTGCCCACTTCACCAATAGTCTCTATCATGGACTCATAATATGGTCCTTTTGCTGCATTAGCCGGTATGCTGTTGAAGAAGAACCATCTTGACGTCGCTCTCCCTATCTTCTCCTTGCATATTTCAATTCTTGAATGCTGCAGAAATGGATGGTTGCTTCTCCCTTCGCCTGGTGAGAAATGGGTCTATTGGTCCCACTCTAGGATCTCCGTCTCTAGGGATATCCACTGGAACCTCAGGTATATTTGAACTCATTCCAGCACGTTGAACTCCCTTGTCCGCTACCCCCATGGCCACTACCTTGACCTACTTGACGACCGGTACGTCGGAGATAGTCCTCTTCCGCATTAGACCTTCGACTTGCTTCCGATGCCCGACGAAATTGTTCTATAATATGAGATAGAAATAGAATGAGGGTCGGAGGGTGCTTAAAGCCTTAAACTAAAATAAATGTTCCAAAAGTAAGTTAACTAATTACTAACCTTCTTCATCTTGATCAAGATCAAAGAATTGTCTCCCTCTGGTAAATCTACGGACCTTGAGGAGGGGTAGATAAATCTTCCCGAATTTGTTGCCGTCTTCTACTAGTGTTTGCTTTGGATGTCTCTTTCTCCTTCATATATTGGCAAAATTGCATTCGAACTTCAGCAGAAACTCTCGAGCATGGTGCCACCTCACCTTTAATTCCCGCTAGATGTTGTTTCAAACGAAATATGCCGCCCGATAAGACCCGGTCACAATATTTGCATTGGACCTTCCTTCGAGCCATGTCCACAACGATACCATGAGCCCAAGCGGGATCGGTGCTAGGAGGGTTGCTTGAAGAATGGGGAGCCGGAGCAGCACCACCTTCGGCGGCCATCACTTACAACACAAAAAAAGAAGTTAAATAATAATAAAACAGAAAATAAATAATCTTTTTTGCGGATGAGAGAGAGGGAGATGAATCGCAGCCAAGAGTTCGGGCCAAGAGTGTGTGTGAGAGAGCCCGAATAGTCGAACAAGAATCCCAAGAGTGTGAAAGATGAGATCGCCTCCCAAATAGTGCAAATAGCGCCCGAGAGAGAGAGAGAATGCCCAAAATATTGAGAGGAGGGGAGGAGAACTCAAAACTTGAGTTTAGAACATATTGGGGGCCTTTGGGGGGTTTATATAGACCCCCAAGGCCTCCAAAGGCTCCAAAGAGCCGTTTCTGGCCGTTGGGGAACAGTCCCCAACGGCTAGAAAACGGCTAGTTCTGAACTAGCCGTTGGGGCCCGGATCGCCCCGGTCCGGGCCGATCCGCGGCGGACCGGCCCGGGCTCGGCGATCCCGCCGAGCCCAGCCGAGCCCGACCGATCCGAGCGCAGGGGACCGGACAGGTTACCCCGGCTCGGATCGGAGGGGCCAAAACCGAGCCAACTCGGGCGATCCGATCCCGAGTTGGCCGAGTTTTGATTCCTTGATGCAAAGTATTAAGCTCTCAATCTAAAACAACACAAATACACAAAATGTGGAACTTAGACACAAAATTCTAAGGAAAGGATTAATTCAAGTGATCACAAAGTGCATGAACTATCACCAAACTTGGTGACGACTGACAAGTGAAGTCAGTGAGAAATACATGAAATCATGTCAAAAACATTAGCAGTTAGAAAAGGAAAAGAAAACATTTCAAGTAACAGGAGCATAATTAATCACACACTAAAATGAACATATTATGACACAGAGGACACTACGATAGGAACCGACCACAGAGCAAAGAGGAGGGGGATATACGACACCAAAGAGGAGGGGGTATATGGCACAGTCACAAATACCAGAGTGTCGGCCTTCAAGAACAGAAGAGTATCGCTGAATAAACACCCACAGAGGAGGGGGATATAGGCCAGAATGAAAAAACCACAGGAACCAACGGCCTTCAAGAAGATAAAACTACCGCCCACTGAACACCCACAGAGGCCAACACCCACAGAGGGCAACCTTGAATAGCAGGTCCAGAAGACCTCACAGAAGACCACAAATCCGCTTAAATAGACCCTCATCCATGAAATAAAATTATGTAAAGGAAAAGGAGAACACCCCGTGACCACGGTCATGGCATCGCAGAAGCCTCATGTGTTGTCGATCGACAGATGATTGTGCAGGGGCGTGAACCCTAGAGCCAGGTAGGGAGCGCGAGGGAGGAAGACCCAGGTAGGAAGACCTGTAGGCGAGGTAGGAAGCCCGTGAGCAGGAGATTCCCTGTCGTCGGTGAGGTAGGAAGCATGTGAGCACAACAGATTTTGCAGCAGAGAGGGGCGATGTCGATTCCACGGCAGGAGATTCCCTGTCGTCGCAGGAGGAAGACCAACACCGGTGGAGGAGAGGGCGTGAGGTACAAGTGAAACGGGGTGGGTCGAAGGACGGGAGAGACTGGTGATGTCGATTCCACGGGAGAGGATTTCCGGCCGTCGCAGGTGGAGGTCGAAGGACGAAGACGAAGACCAGTGGTGGTGATGTGCTTCGCGTGGAACGGGGTGGGGACGAGGGGGTATAGGGTTCGTACACCACAAAAAGGTGTAAATAGAGGTGAAAAGGCAGGGGCAAAGCGGTATTAAAAAAAGAGTTATATTGGGTTAAATCTACTCCACCTCCAGAGGTGGGTTAGGTTAACCCGGATTAACCCAGTTTACATCTACCCCAACCCACTTTAACCCGGGTTAAGATTTCTTGCTTTCCAAATCACTTTTTGACCTAACTCTGGGTTAACCCAGATTAACTCTAACCTAACCCTTTTCCAAAGTGGCCCCAACAGTGTAATTCTATTTTCTGTTCACCTCGAGATTTTCCCCAGGTTGTTGTACTTTAAACTTTGACTTTGCTTGAGAATTGACTATGTATACTTCATATAAATATGTGTGAGATGTGCAATGTTATATATGTTTAATGCGTTCTTTTATATTTCCACGAACGTTTGTGTTGATATCCTTTGCGAGGCTACGGCTTGTTCGCGGGAGGCGGAGTCAGGTCAAGCTCGTTCTCAGGTTAATGGGTTTGAACGACGAGGACCGCTACATGTTCCGCCAACACGTGATGACCATCGAGCACGCCTATCAAGTCGTACGTGAGATAGAGCATTTCGAGTTAGGTCGCGAGTCACCCCTGCGCGCTAGGCTGGCTTACCCCCGTTCGACCGAGCAACGTGTCGCTCTCGGACTGCCTCAGAGGGGCCCGACATTGGGGCCAACGGAGCCACCATCACGACCTTAGTTTCTACCTCCGAGGGAGGCCTCCATGGGGAGAAGGTGTGTCCTAGAATGGCGGCTCCCGCAATAGTTGGTTCCGGTGCCAGAGGTTTGGCCACTATACGAGTGCTTGTCCTACGAAGGCCCTAACAATTGAAGGAACTGATCTCGGGGGATCCTCGTGTGCTCTTCAGGAAGTGGGATATGCGGCGGGCGAGGATTCGGCCTTGGAGTACCAGTTGGAGGATGAGTTGGTCGATCCCGCCCCTGCATCGAGCTTTGAGGAAGTGCCCAACAATGAGAGGTTGGGAGTCGTGCATTGCATCCTGACCCAGCCTAAGGAGAGTGCTGATTGGCGCCGCACCGCTATCTTCTAGACATACTGTCGCCTAGGCAATAGATTGCAAAGTTATCGTGGATAACAGGAGTTGTATTAACGCCATCTCCACCCGCACCATCACACGTTTGAGTTTGGTTCTAGAAAACCACCCTCATCCTTACCACGTGTCATGGGTGGATTCGACTTCTATTCGCGTTTAGTCTAGGTGCCTTATCCCAATACAACTCCATGCTTATGAGGAGCAAATTTGGTGTGATGTCTTGCCTATGGAGGTTGGGAGTATCATCTTGGGCCGACCTTGGATTTATGATGTGGATGCGACCCTTTACGGCTGAACCAACACTTGTGTTTTCGAGTTTGGTCGCCAGCGAATCACTATTTATCCTTCTCGTCCTCCAACCCCTACCCCTCAGAAGAGCTCCCCTTTTGGTGCCTCGGGTGCTGTTGGCTATCCACAGACTGCCCCTAGTGTGTTGCGGCAGCACACCGCCTCGACGTCAAGGGCCCCACCCGCGGGTAGCACCGCCACTCCTAGCCCTTCAATTTCGGGTGTTCTCCCCCTTCGCTAGGCCCTTACAATTAATCACTACTAGGGAATTTGTTCATGAGTTGTTAGAGCATGGCCCAGTATTTACCCTGTTGGTGAGGCGGGTGAGAGATAAAGTCGCCGATGAGACTCCCCCGGAGCACCTAGTGGAGGTCTTCCCGCTCCTCCAAGAGTTTGCTGATGTGTTCCCCGATGAACTGCCTGACGGCCTGCCCCCGATGCGTGATATCCAACATGCCATAGATCTGGTTCCGGGGTCCACATTACCCAACCTGCCGCACTATCGAATGAACCCAACTGAGCATGCTGAGCTGCAAAGGCAGGTTGAGGAGTACTTGAGGAACGGATCCATGAGAGATAGCAAGAGCCCAGGTGCCATTCCTGCACTCTTAGCTTCAAAGAAGGACGACACCTAGAGAATGTGCGTGGATAGCCGTGCGATAAACTGCATCTAGGCACAAGGTGTATTTATAAAGCTAGGTCACGAAGGGCTCATTTTAGGCAACTTCCTAAAGGGTGTCAATAGGGCTACGAATTGGACTTCTCTCTATGGCTAATTGCCATCTTTTAAATCCCTATTGAAGTTATGAATAACGACAAGTCCGTATCCCATCATTGGGTTATAGTTTTGGCTCAATTTATGGCCCAATTATCTAATATAAATGCTTAATTGACCCATGCTCTTAATGGGTATGTGTGTGCTATGAATTTTAAACATTAATTTTTCATTTTGGCTTTTCCTTTAGCACAATAAACTTTATTTTGACCACCATTCTCTTCTGATCATTTTTAGTTTTCTTCCTTATTTACCCTTGATTCTTATTTAGTTGTAATAAGGGCAATATTGTCTTATTCCTTAATGTTTTAACCTAATAGAATATAGAAAGGGTGGAGGCTGTGGAGGGAAACAGATTGCACACCTCTACCTTCTGCAACTCTCTCTCCCCCTCCTCCTTCTCCTTCTCCTTCTTTTCTCTCTCCTCTTCTCTTCTTCTCCAGCCATGTGAGTCAAGGAAAACTTTTACATATACTCACTGAGCTGTATAGGAAGAAACGGAGACTGGATTTTGATAGTTTCTACCTTTTTTGTAGTGACCAGGAGGAAAATGTTGATCACTTAATGATCTCTTGCACTACAAGTTCAGCTGTTTGGCTGATTATTGGTAATATAGATGGCTCTAAGAAAAATTTCTTGTGGCACAGATGTGGAATTATTTCAATCAACTTGAAAGGCAACAATGGTCAAGATTCCATGCTTATATACTCCAGATGATTCCCGCAGAAGTTTGTTGGACCATCTGAAAGGAGAGATGATAACATGTTTTGTGGTAGCAAAATTTGTCGTCTAACCTCTACCCCACCAAGTTGGTGAAGACACATGTTGGCGATGGATCTTATAGATTCTCATAATTCATTCAAGATGACAAACCAAATCAAATCAAGTCATTTGGTTTGTTTTGAACCCGAACAATTTTGGCTTTGTCTCGCAAGTTGTGAAACCAAACCAGACTACTTGTGAGACCAAATCAAACTGAATAAACTGAATTTACTATAGTATTGTTTATATGTATACATTTCAAATATGGAAAAGTTCATTGAATGTGTTAAAAAAGTTGAATTTGTGGTTGAACTGATTCAAAATTGTTTCGGTTTGGTTTGATTGGGAAAAAATATCTCCAAACTGAACCGAACAAACCACAAACGCCCTCTAATGGAATTTGTGAAATTTGCTGTAAAATTGTTGTGGAACATGAAAAGAACTATACAGATGATTAATGAAAGTGACGACTGGATTTCTTGACGTTAAATTCATGTATGGAGTATGAATATGCAAATACAATCTTGAACAGATTTTTATGCCATTTAATATCTTAGAGGGATATTTGTGCAAGAACCCTATATATTATCCTCTCTAGCAATGCCTTGAAACAATGATTAGACATTCAGGACATGAAGAATTATTTTGTCATGAGCATATAGTTGGCAAGACCTGCAGGGAAATGCGTAAGAACCTGTTCCTTCAAGAATGGAGCACCTACAATGGGCACTGGTTTCAAGTGCTGTGATTGTCGGTTTTATTATCTGTCCTGGTCATCCAGGTTGGGTCTTCCGCAGAATATTGGTTTTTAACCGGTGATGATGATTCACTTGTTGGATGCAGGTTTGATTATCTCCTTCTGTTTTCAGCTCTAGGTGCCATTTTAGTTAAATGTTTCCTTAGAAGTTCAAGTTTGGACAGCAATTATTGTTTAGCCAAGTCTTCAGTATTAACATTATCGTATTCATTTTGACTAAAGTTTCAAAGTTCCATCGATCCATGTTTGTCTTTGCAGGTATCAAGGTATGGTTAAGGGTTATACTGGTGTGTTCCGCATAGGAGAGGCTACATCTACTTGGGATGCTGATTCACCTGTATGTTATCTTCAATAACAATTTCGGATGCCATTGTGGAAATTATCTTACTTTTAATGGTCCCACATGAATTCTTTGATTTTTAATATCAAGGATCACAGTTATATTCAACTCATTTTTTTCCATCTTTGAGAATATATTTACTGATAGAAGTGATCAATCGTTTAATTGTGGAACAACACAAGGGGGAAAAACAACATCCTCCATATGTGCTGATCTTATTGCCTAGAGTTTCTCAAATGGTTTTTTAGTTGCACAATATTGTTTTTTTAGTTTTTAGTCCATATAATACTTTGCAATTGACTTTTGTCCCTAGAACTTGACTATTTAGCCTTAACTTAAAGAAACTTAACTTTCCTTAGAACAGGCCTTTCTAGCATTAAAATTAGAAACTCCAATAGTTTTTTAACCTTTTAAAGTGGCTTCTCTTCATTCCATCCATCTTTGTATTCACATATTGGGAGTCCATGGATGCTGTCCCTTGTAGATTATTCAGCGGGAGCCATGGGAACATATTAAAGATGAAGATATTAAAAAGGGTGCTGCATCATTTTGTGGTGAAATATGGCAGGTTCCTCCAATGTTCTCAGCGATCAAAGTAAGTGAAATTTGATCTTAACTTACATTATTTTTGCTTTACATTTTTGTGATATTTTATTTCTGTTGCAGCTCTATGAAAAGAAAATTTGGAAGTGTGGGATATGATCCACCAATTTTCTCTAGCAAACCACTATTGGGAAAAATATATCCAATTTTCTCTTCAGGATTCTATTGGATTGTCTGAATGTTAGTTTGATGCTTATTTTAAATCACCATGTATGTTGATGTTAAGTTACTAGTTACTAGAGGTACTTTGATATATTGCCATTTTGAATTGGTTATCAAGAATCCTAGAAGAAAAGGAACAAAATTCCTAGTGCATTTGTCATGAAAATTCCACTGAAGGTTTTGGATGTGGGAAATAATCTAGTCATTCTGAACAGGTTGGTGTTTTTGGCACTGTGTTAAAGATATTAATTGTTATACAGATCATCTGGTGCTTCCAGTAGTCGGCAATGATTTCTTGATTTTTAGCTTAAATTGTTTGGATTATAACATCCAAAACTGTAAATCAGTGATGGCCCCTGGCTGTGCCTTCCTGGAAATGCTATCCCATTCATGCGCCCAATTGACTGCTCTTCTCAAAATGTCAAATTCTGGGTTATAGTCATTGTTGAACCACCTCCCATTTATTTACTTCCAAATGACTCACAATACCGCTGCAAATATGATAATCCAAGAGCATGTCCACATTTGGAGATTTTCCACCGCGGCATCAGCTTATGGATTTGAATTGGAATTCTTCCTTCCACCTGAACACACTTGAGCACAATCCATGGTTCACAGAATTGGCCGATCCCTATCCGGATCAGCTGATTCCTGCTTGGGTTTCCCTAGGGTGTTCTGATTGCAGAGGGGTAGAACCTTTTCTGGCCAAATTGGTCGGACCTGGTCTGATTGGGGATGGGCCGATCTAGCCAATTCTGCCAAACAATTTTTTCTTGTATACATTAACTAATACATATATTAGACCTTCATTCCACATATATAAATTAATAAATATGTATGTATATATATATATATATATATATACACGCACGCACGCACACACGTTATGGGCTACAAATTTCTCTCTGGCTAATGGTTTTGTTAGTGGATCTGCTATCATTTGAATAGAACTAATCTGACGAAGCATGACTAACCCTTTTGCCAGTAAACCCTTAATGTAGTGATATCGAATATCAATATGCTTTGTTCTGCCATGAAATTTGGGATCTTTGGCGTAGACCAATGCCGAAGTACTGTCAATATACAGTAACACAACCTCATTTCCATAAGGTGTTACCGCCAAACGCTGCAACAAATTTTGCAGCCATACCGCCTCTTGGCAAGCGCCAGAACAATCAACATATTCGGCTTCCATTGTGGATAGGGCAATGCAAGACTGTTTCTTGCTACACTATGAGATAGTTCCACCTGCTAACAGGAACACAAAGCCTGAAGTGGATTTCCGCTCATCTCTGTCACCAGTCTAATTTGCATCACTATAGCCAATAAGTTTCAAATTGCCTTCCTTGTAACGTAGTACATACTCTGATGTCCCTCGCAAATACCGTAATATCCTCTTAACGGCTTTCCAATACATGAGACCAGGGTTACTTTGATAATGACTAACTAAACCTACTGCATAGCTAATGTTCGGCCGAGTGCATAACATAGCATACATTAGACTTCTAACCGCAGTGGCATATGACACTCTAGACATACTTTCTTTCTCTTCTTTATTCTTGGGGCATTGACAAATACTAAGGACACATCCTTTGTCAAGTGGAGTATCAATGGGCTTAGAATTGTGCATTCGAAAACGCTTCAGAATCTTATTAATGTATGTCTCCTGAGATAAACTTAGTGATTTTTCTGAGTGATTCTGCACAATTTTTACACTGAGCACATAGCTCGCTTCACCCATATCTTTCATCTAAAAAACGGAAGACAACCACCTCTTAGTAGCAGTGATAAGCTCCATATTATTTCCAGCCATTAAAATATCATCAACATATAATGACAAAATAAGGAGACTTTCTCCCACTCGCTTAACATACACATAATGGTCTTCTTCAATCATCTCAAAACCACATGAGATAGTTGCCTTATGAAATTTCAAATACTACTATCTAGACGATTGTTTTAGACCATATATTGAGCGTTTAAGGTGACAAACCTTTCGCTCTTCACCTTTAGTCTCAAAACCCTCTGGTTGAGCCATATAAATTTCCTCGTCTAGTTCTCCATTGAGAAATGTAGTTTTCACATCCATTTGGAACAATTCCAAGTCAAGATGCACGACAATAGTTAGAATAAGACGAATAGATGAGAATCTTACCACAGGTGAAAATGTCTCATCATAATCTATACCCTCTTTTTGGGTATAACCTTTCGCCACAAGTCTTGCTTTATACTTGTTAATTGTCCCATCAGCCTTGCGTTTGAGTTTGAAAACCCATTTATTTCCAATCGCCTTACGCTCAGGTGGGAGATCCACTAACTCCTAGACTTCATTCTTTGCCATTGATTGAATCTCCTCCTGCATGGCAACCATCCATTCTTTCCTAAATGATGACGCAAGAGTTTCCTGAACAAATTTGGGCTCTTCATCATCCATGAGTTCACAAAGAAGTACCTCATTGTCAATTTCAAAAAAATCGATGAGGAACATGCCCACGCTTACTACGACGTAAAGCATCTTGACTTTGACTTTCTAGTGGTACACTCCCACTAGACTGACCATCCCTATCATTTTTGGTAGACAATGGTATGGGAACACATGCCTTCCCTTCGTCGGAAGATGGTAGGATATTCAGTTGTTCATGGGTCTCATAAAGATCAAAATTTTTCTCATTGTCGCCTAGATTAGGAAATTCTTTCTCTAAGAAAACAACATCTCGGACCTCACGTTCTATCATACATGACATAACCTACTGAGCTCTCAAGATATCTAATGAAAATAAACTTTTGAGCTCTTGGGCCAAGTTTCCCAAAATTGCTTGTCATGTCATGAACATGCCAACATGGTTAGGTGTCGAGCCTAGACACAGTGGCTAGTGCGACAGGCGCAACAGATGTAGTAGCAGCGGCCAGCGGTGCAGCTGTTTCAGGGATCTAGGCAGTAGTTGAACCTCTTGGAGAAGACGCTCCAGATACTCAAAGTATCCGTGAGCCTCTTCCTCTGACTAGGTCAGATCCTTGGCTGCCTTCGGAGAACGCACAGGTTGCTTGGGAGCCTTGGCTAGTGACTTGGGAGTTGCGTGTGCCCGTTGTGCCCCTCTCCGCATCACCTCTTACTATTATATTCAGGACCCCTGAGGGAGAATTGGTTGTGGCCGAGGGTTATGTACAACTACTGTAGGGAGTTGGAGATGATAGGTCATGTGCAATGTGAGCTTTTGTAGCACACTTTTTATTTCCACTTTTGGGCGTAAGACTGTTTACGCTTGCAATGGAAATTGTACATGTAACCTATCTTTGTTTATAAATAAACATGTGTGTTTATGTCTTACATGTTATGTACATGTTTTATTTATGCATATTAGTTTTGCATATGTGATAATTTGCTCGAAGTCATTCTAATTGTTTTGGATTATCTTATATAAGTGGGAGATGATTGTATTTGCCTACCTTTACTTTCAATTTCGTTATATAAGAAACATTCAATGTAGTTAGTTTTGGATTTCTATAAGCAAATTAGAACAATGTATAAATTGATGTCAAATTGTTTCCCTATTTGATATATAGTGATAGATTATGGCAACCAAGAACGATATTGCTGATCTTACAAAGGGTGAAACTGAATGGCTCAATATGACATATGACATCGCAAAATGCAGTATATGCTAGATGAGCAAGATCTATTAGATCACCTTACAATGTCTCTGTCACGGCCCGTTGAGGGTAGTAGCACCAAAGATCAAGAGGCTTATGTAGCCTGGTTCAAGAAAGGTCGGAGTGCACCCTTTACTTTGTTAAGTGCTATGGTTTACAATCTTATTGGCGAATTTGAAAACTGCGCCACTACCAAGAATATGTGGGATCAATTGAAATTCACTTTTAGTGGGACCTCGGTAACCCGATTAAGAGCTCTTGTTTTGAAATTTGAGACTTACCGGATGGACTCGCGCCACACGGTGGTTGAACACCTTAGGGTAATTTCAACCATGATTCGTGATCTGAAGGCGGCAGGTCACGAACTCATCGAAGAACAGTAAGTGCAAGCAGTCATTAGATCTTTGCTAGATTCTTATACCCATTTGAAGCAAATTCTAACTCACAACGAGAATATATCAAGATTTTCATGGATATTTCTCGACATGTAGAGTTAGAAGCTGAGCGCGAGATACTGCATCGTGCTGTTACTAATGTCGCTCAGAGCAGCAGATGCTTCAAGAAAAAGGGGATGCAAAAGAAAGACAAAGAACTTGACGATGCACAGGATTCCAATAAGGATGAAGCTTTCAAGTGCCAACGTAGGAAGCGTGGCGGCAAGAAAGACAAAAACCGTCTGAAATGCTTCAACTGCAAGAAGCGAGGCCATTTCGCTCATGAGTGTCCTGAGCCGAAAAAGGTAACTCGCAACCCTTGCTCTCAATGTACGTATGTTTGTACACAAGTTTTGATTGCTCATCCTAATCCTGTGTGGATCGTGGATTCAGGAGCAACAAAACATATAACAATAGATCAAGCGGGTTTCGTGCATTATCATCGGATTCCAATAGGCAATCAAAGGCTGTTCATGGGTAATGGTACTAGTGAAGAAGTCCGTAGAGTCGGTTCATACCAACTTAAATTCGCCAGCAGGCATACACTACTTCTGTGTGGAGTACTTTATGCGCCGAGAATCCAATATGATCTTTTGTCAGTTTTCACTTTGTCAGAGATGGACTTTTGTTTATCTTTTACTGGTAGTTATGTATATATTACCTTGAACAATGTCCTTTATGGACGCTTTGCTACGTGATGGTTTTTATGTATTAGATCTTGCTAAAAACTTTCATTATTCTTCTTCTATAGTGATGCTTGCGTTAGCTCAAAAAGATTTAGATTCTGTAAAATGGCATGCTCATTTAGGCCATATAGGGCAAGATAGAATGGCTAGATTAGCTCGAGAAGGCCTTTTGGGATCACTCGCTAAGGTCAACTTGCCCACAAATGTTCCACCTCCATTTAATCTGGTACACTTTCAGACAGATCGATATGATGCAAAATCTGCTGCATTTAAGTATATTAAAAAATCTCCAAATCTGTCATCTTCCTGGTAGGATGAATTACTCACTTATGCCTAGACAGCTGGTATATATTTTCAAAAAGGCAAGCAAATGGTTCCTTAGTGCACCAGCTGTCCTTCCTAGACAAAATATCATAGCCAATTCCTAAAGAGATGGCTGTTGATGCTTTAAACATGTCTCTGTCAGCCAAGACGCCCTTCCAAATTGAGGAGACCATACTCCAACAGCTAGGAGAAAAAGTTCCATTTCCCATTTCCTTTGAAAGACTTAATTTTAACAAAATCAGCCCAGATTGCATCTTATTCATTAGCTAGCTTCAACAACCATTTTGCCAGCATTGCCTTCTTGCAGATATCAGTTGAAACTAGCCCACTCCACCTTGATTCTTGGGTCTGCACACCAGAGACCGTTAACATGCATGGTGGTGTTGAATGTGTTTTTTAAGGGTCCAGATTATGTAGAGTTCTGTTCTTGAGACATTGTTTCATGTGTGCCTCTGGTTTCTTAATGATGTTTTTGTTGGTTCTTTAGGTGGGGGGTGAAAAAATGTATGAGAAAGCTAGAAGAGGAGAAACGGTTGAATTGTCACCAAGGCGTATATCGATCTTCCGGTTTGATATTGAACGCAGCCTTGAAGACAGGTTCTTGATCAGTTTAATGCTTGAGCATGTGTTACCATTTTCTATTATTACTTCTTTATCCTTTTGATAGTTTTTAGCTGTTTGTGTTTTAACTTTCATATCATACCTTTGGCAGAAACAAATATTGACATTTAAGTTTTATTGTATACTTTAACCTTCAAGTTGGATTTGACATGATAAATCTGGGTTCTTTCATTTCCATGTAAAGATCATTTCTTCATGACCATGGTCACCTGCTCCACCAAAATAGGTATACACCCTCACGAACCGTAGGAAGGTTGTGGATTAATTGCATATTTACTTTTCTGTGCCTCCAGCTTCCCCAAATATTCCAATTTTCCCTCTACGAGAGTGGCTCTGCTTTAACCCGTCTCACAGTTTTCATTTCTAACTGTATGGGATGGGTATGGATAAGAGGTCCAGCAGATGCTATGTGGATTTTCTTAAAAATTTTGAGCAACCATAAAATAGGGACTCAACATTCTCTATTCCTCATGGACCACATATCCTCGTAAACCATTTTCCACATTAGCAAAGTTACATCACCACCTACAAGGAAACTGATAACTAATTGTCTGCAAACATGGATCATTGTTCATGATTTGTGCCCTGAATCTGAAAGTGAATTCTGTAAAAAAGAAGGGGGAAAAAACTCTGAAGTTGCCATTACACTATGCTAGTATGCTGATACCAAATCGGCTTTAACATTTTTTCAGTTTTGGCAGAGAAGATGGAGGCCCCAAGAAGATGGTAGCTTTGTGGATCATTCATGTGACATTCTGGGCATTGTGGGGAGAAAGAAATAGTAGAAACTTCAAGAAAGAAACATGTGATCTGGATAGCATGGTTCATTTTTTGTTTGTCATAAAGTCGGGGAATGGAGCATCTCAGTTTTTCGTTAACTGAATAGCTCTAACTCCTTTAGGTTTGCTCTTTTGGGAAGGCTGTTTAAGCAACTTTTGATGGGAATCGTAAAGCTACGCCAAAAGAGCCATGGGCCATTTGTCTATTTTTTTTGTCCCATTAAAGGCCCACTTGATGTAATTTTCTCTTTTAAAATTTTATGTATTTAGAAAGGGGTATTTTGGTCTTTTGGGACCTTGGTAGGTGAGAAGGGCCATGTGGGTCTTTAAATATATGTAACCCCCCTACATTTTGAGGCATTGGATGAAAAAGAGAAGAAAAAGAAATGCCCTAGTTTCCCGCTCAGAGGGGTGCGCCCCTGTCTTCCTCCTTCCCCCCTTCGTCTGCGTGCTGTTCTCTCCCCTCCCCCCTTCATCTGGTTTCTTCCCCCCTGTGCGATCCCTACTCTCCCTCCCTCTCTTCCTCCTCCCCGGCCTTTGTCCCGCATCAACTTTGTTGTGTTCTTTATATAGGTGAGTTTTTGTTGGTACTCCGTCACCTTCTGTGTATCCATTTTTATGCTTATATACCACCACTTTCAAAAAGAGAAAATCATTAACAATTTATGTAATAACCCATAATCCCAAAAAATTTCCTCTTTGCTCATTTTTTTGAACTAGGGAATGGGAAGTGTTCTTCAGATGGACTTTTACAATTTGTTGTAAATTCCAAAATTAAATTACAGTATGTTAAAACCAAGGTTGGCCCGATCAGTGATGCAGATAATATTATTGTACTTAGTCATACCCGGAACAGTACACTGATCCGGTTCAAAGTTAGAACCAAGGTTGGTCGGATCATTGATATAGATATTATTGTACCTAGCCTGAACTGGAATAGTACACTGATCCAGTCCAATGCAGTCTGAATTCGAACCAATTTGGCCGATTTTGCCCAATTGCAGTGCAGAAGAAAACAGGGTCTTCATGAAGATTTCATTAATTTTAAGCCATAAAGTCAAAGAACACAGCATCATGTATTGTCTTCTAAGTGTTACCACCCATTAAAGGTAGATTGTATTTCCATAAATTACAATATAAAGAAATCACATGATCATAAAAGACTCTATACACCATGGAGGGAAATAAAAGTAACTGATTGATTTCACTGATTTTCTGTCCAAACCATGATGGAAACACCATAGATAAGTGATGAGTCAAGGCAAAATTATATGGCACATTCTTTGCAAATGCTTTCACATTAGGAAGGAAGTTGGGGATTTTATGCATTGGCGGAAGTCAAGTTGGTTGTCTCAAGCCGAGAGAGTTACATGGATTGCTTTATTTTCAGCTGTCTTGTGGGCAATTTGGAGGCAGAGGAATGATCGGAAATTTAGGGAGGATTTCAAATTCAATATTTGACATGCTAAGGAGAGCAATGAACTGCTCAGTGGATGCACAAAGCTTGGGATGAAGATCATGTTTTATCTATTGCCAGACAGTAGGGCAAATTCACTATATAATAATACCCTACCTGCTCACTAGTGTCTTGCAATTCCATGCTCTGTAGTTGCGCTTTCTGTTATCATAGTTCTGTAGCCATTTTCTGTCAAACTTTTCTTCTTTTCTCTTCTCTTTGATCCTTGCTTGGGGTTTTGTTTTCTTTGTACTGACTATTTTATAATGAATTGGAGCCAGTCCTGGTAACCTTAAAAGAAGAATAAAGAAAGTAAGCTATACACAAATCCATAATGTAGTGTGTCTTACACATCCTCAGCAGAAAATAAGTCTACATCTGAAGAAGTGCACAAGGACTACAAAACTAGGACTGGTCCAGATCCCAGTTCTGGTCAGGACTGGTGCCTGACCACTTGGGTCACATGGTGGGAGGTTCCCTCATGTACATGGATTTTTTTTGTATATTAGATATCATATTCAGATCTTTAAGTTTTGGGAATATATGGACTTCCTCTTGAAAAATGTACTGACAGATATTAGAGTTAGCTTCTACTGGATGACAAGGAGCAAGAGTGTATCTGGCTGGGAAGGAAATTGATGGTCCAATTGGTTCAATTTGACTCTTTATTTCCACATTAGTTGATTGGCGATTTTCATTCCCTGGATCTAGAATAAAAAAACCTTGGTTCTCTTGTTTTTAAAATGAAGAAAAACTCCTCGAAGGGTTCTTCAGACCTCCAGCACCGTTGAAGAGATACAGCCATGTATTCAATTGCACCACTGTATCGTTTGTCGTGGTATTTTGTCCTATGGTCCTGTGGCTTGTTGATCACCTTCCAAAACCTAAATAATACCCTAAAAACATCATCTTTGACGATTTTCATATCATTACCCATTATGATTTGGACTCACGCAACAATATTCACAAGGTTATGACAGAAGTTCCATGATATCTGTTAACCAGCAACATTTCACATGTATGTATGGATGACAAATTCAGTTTATTTCATTTATTAATATTGAATCATTGATTGACTCATTAACTATTAAATTGTTCCCTTGAGCAAAATGAGTGGTAAATCCACGTTCTACTTTGAGGACATGTGGATTGATCAGGTCATAAAAGGGTCTAGTGGACTAAGCATTTGTATAGGCTATCTAAGAGGAGCCTAGTTGCTCTCCTTTTTGGAGTCTTGGAGGTGTTTTATGTTGCGCTGCATCATGGAACATGCTATTTTGCATTCACTACTTTGCAGAGTGTGTACCTTTGGATGCATTGTACGAAATCCTGAGAAGATAAGCCACATTATGTATGCACAGAAGCATTTTAACGATTTGGTTCTGCAAATTTCCAAATTTATACCTTTTGGGTCCCATGTGAGAGTTTGTTGTTAGATAAACTCTCTGTTCAATTGTCTACTTTTCTGGTGATTTTTTCATTTACATCAGATCCTTAATTACACATCTGTTAGCTGTGTTTCATTTCTGGTCATGCCAACTTGATTTCTTCCCATCCAATTGCAGACAAAATCTTATCTTTCGAGTTACTTGCTCAAAAGGGACATATATACGCTCTCTTTGTGCAGACCTTGGGAAGGCCCTTGGGAGGTACATTGCCATGTCTCTTGTTGTCATTTCAATTCATTCTTTTCTGAAGGGGGTGTGTATTCTGGCTGAGTTTGCATAAGGAATTTGTCAGTAGCTTACATTTTCCGTGACAATTTCATAGAGTAGAGACCACACTGTTGATGTTTACCATTATTTACATACTTAGTATGTCCCTTTGTGAGTAGGAATTAGCCTGGCAGTACAACTTTTGTAGTCTCTGCATACTGCTTACCTGAATTGCTCTGACAGTTGCTCTTTACAGCAAACACATTCCAGCTTGATTTGCAGGAAAAGTTGGGGCTTTGGTTGACATAACCATTCAATGACATTAATTTTTATCTTGAATGAGGATCCTTCATATCCTGTGTCCCATCTCCTCAATTATTGACCAATTCATACAATTGTAGTGTTTGATTACTACCTAAGTCAGCATGCTACAATAGACTTAGGTGACATTTTTCTTTCAAAGATAAAATAACTGGATACCATACATATAAAAGGCAGGTGTAGGCGGGAAGTTTAAGGTAAACCTGATATAAACACGTATGTCCCGCAGGTTAATGTGCTACTAGACTGTTATGCAAGTGCTCCAAGTTTATGATGGTCATTCCAGAAACAGGCACAGACATTCATCTGGTATTGCAACAGTGTTACTTGCATCCCGGACTGTTCACAAAAGATATCCATGTTTGATACTGGTCACCTACTTAAGATATAAAGTCTATGTTCATCTACGTTTACATGTTTTTCCTATTTTGCAGACTTTTATGGCCTTCCTATTTTGTTAGGTTAGCCTGCTATATGCCTGTGTATAATGTACAGCTGGACATTTATGGACCATATACTATAGTAACTACCTGGTCACATACATCCATTTCCCCACAATATTCCATGACAACCTTTTCTGATTGGGTAACTTGACTAACTTTTATATGTAAAATTGTCTTTGCAGCTGTGCTCATTTGACTGCCCTCCGAAGAGATCTCATTGGTGAGCTTTAGATTCATGGAATGTCTTCTAATCCTTTTTCTCTGTTTGGGTGTGGTTGACACTGCAATTCACAGGTGGAAATTGTAGAATGTGAAGTTCAAAAAGGAAATGGAGGAATAATAAGGCACATTGAAATCTACTCTCGCCCAAAACAGAGCATATTTCCATCATGTGCATCTCAAGATTATTAATCAGACTTGCTATGCTTGTTCTCTATCCCTTCCATATGGTCCATCTAGGTTTGGTTTGCGGCAATGTATGCCATCATTTGGCTATGATCTTCTTGCCCTGTTACAAAACTTCAGAGTAAATAGCACACAACGGTGCAGGTATTTTGGTTATCACAATGTAAACTTGTCATGCCATCCTGGACATGTTTGAATCAAGGAAGGCAGAATTGGATCAGATTGGGAGTGGATTTTTCCCCAAAATGACATTATACATGACAGATAATCAGCCTTCATTCGTCCATGTTAGAAAATCGAAACATAAAAGGCCAACTATCTAAATTGCAGTATGTTGTCTAGAACTATTTTTTGACTTTTCTTGTGCTAGAATAGTACATGGTATTTTCTGCATTCGCATCATAGAAAAGACAAAGTGCAAGTCCTACCATAATGAGGAAGATTATCTCAAAGTATCGATCAGGTTTAGTGGTACATTGAGGATTGTTTTTGAGGCTCAAATAACTCGGCATTCGTGACTTTACCTTATTCACAATCAACTTTGTGTCTCTTCTTTGATCCAGATGGACAATCGAGTATTTAGTAGCAAAAGGCTCCATCACTTTCTAAGTTCAACTAAATGACGAACCTGACAAAACGACAATCATTTACACCAGTTTTTAGCCAAGCTTGATGATTTTTAATGCTTTTGTGGGTTTATACAATCTATAATGTTTTCTTTTGCAGGGAAATATTCGGTAGATGATGCATGGGATTTTCAAGAACTGCAAGAGCAGATAACTAAAAGCTACTTCTAGAGCATGCCCCTGGTCGCTACCTCCCAAAGCTTCCTATAACATGTGTCCAAGATTCTCTTTTCTAATTTATGGGGATTCTGTACAGAATTGGTCTTCATCTTGGCTATCAGAAGACATTTGTTTGTGATGCATATGCGGGGCTGCTCCTCGCTGAGTAAGCTTGTATCTTAAACTCGATTGTCTTTTCTGTTTTATTGCTCATTTCAGTTGTTTAGGGTTCTCGTTACCTTCCGCAGACAAATATGTTATTCAAAAGTTGTCTTGAGACAAAGGAGGTATGAAGATACCGACTAGGGTTGTGGAAGAGATAAGACGTTCACCGGAGTTGTAAAAATGCTTTGGTAGGATCAGATTGTGGATGTTTTTATGAGATTGAGCTCCGCAGACTTTTCTTGTCGCTTGGTACTGGATTTTGTTTATGGTGGATGACAAATAGGCAGGAGCTCTGTAATGAATAATCATAGCTCGTCTTCAGAGTGCATTCATGTGAGAATCATTTTTTAACTTTTAAAAATTTAATTTATCTTTGGATTTGATTTATTTGGCTTTTATTTATTTACGTGAACATGGTCTTATGTAGTTCGTTTGACCTCCCCCACTAATCTCGGGTAGTGTTAATTATATCAGCACAAAGGTTGAACACCCTTGATTAACCATCAGACAACCTTTTGAAATAGAAGAGTACTCACAATTGAATGAAATGAATTGTACATGAAAGAAAACAAAGTCATAAGCATGCAACCTATTGTTTTGGAATTTTTGATATTTTTTTTCATTTTATTGATTTTAAATTCATTTTTTCATTTTTGGGTATTTTAAATTATTGATTTTATTTATTTAATTATTTTTGTCATTTGTTTACTTAAATTATGATTATGTGGATTAAATTAATATTTTTATTTATTTATTTGATGTAAATGGAGATTAACTTAAGATGGATCAAAAATGACATGAAACATGACTTGTTTGTTATTTTTAAGTTATTATAAATTAAACAACAATGTTGGTGAAATATTTTATTAAGGTTTGTTGAAAAATTGGTTGATTTTGATTAAGAAATCAAGTAGTGAAGAGTTTGAAATAAACGTGACACTACATGTAATTATTCATATAGTGTATGATTAAATGAGTGAAATTAGCCCAATAGGCCCGTTAAACACCATATGTAAGAAAATACCACAGGTCGGCTCATTAACCACTATTAGGCCCATTAAGCATCAAGTATCATGGTCATTTAATACATCATAGCATGGAAAATACAAGTTTGGCCCAATAAGCAATTTGGGGCCCAATAGGAAATTTGGCCCAATAAGGAAGCTCAATGGACCTTATTTAAGACTTGAGAAAATTCAAATTGTGCCTTGCACAATAATCTTTAGGGGTGCCTTGCAGACCTTTTTCTCAGACCGCCTTGCAGTAGCCTTGCTTTGGTTTTTTCAAACTCCAAAAATCCTCCTCCTGGCCTGGGGCCCCCTTGCTTTTATAGAGAGTGGGGAAAGACCCCGTCCCGGCCATTAAACATCGTCCTGGCCATAAAAGCCGTCTCGTCCATTTACATTTTTGCATATTTCCCCCTTTCTTCTTTTTCTTTCTTTCTTTTCTATCTGTCTTTCTTTTTCTTTTTGCGTTTATGCCCTTTAGGGCATCGGGAGAGAGGGCGAGAGCGCGAGAGGGAGATGGCGGGCAGGGAGGAGGCGCGTGACCTCCTGCTCCTCTCTTTTTTGCTTAGCCGGTAGCGACGGGGGCTTGCAAGGGCGACATAGCGGCTCCTGCGACTTCCTCCTACGGCAGCGAGCAGAGGCAGGGGCGCAGCTGCAACGCTCAGGGGAGGCGCTGACACGTGCCTGGGGCTACGACGGTCGTCGCGCTCAAGGGAGGCGGCAGTAGCTGCCGCGACCACGGGAGGCAGTGGCGCGTGCTCAGGGCGCCAGCGGCTGTTGTGCTCACGAGGGGGGGGGGGGGGTGGTGCGGCTTACTGTGTGGTGGAGGTAAGGTCCCCTCCCCTTTTTTGCTTTCTTATTTTTCTTCTCTTATGTCTTCTTTTCTTTTGGTCAAAAATCGGCACAATAAATACCCCCCACGAGATTGGCGTCCGAGAGTGAAGCATAGGGCGACTGTCTCGTTTGAACATTTTTAACTGTATTTTAGCACATGTTGCCCTTCAAAGGGTCCACTTCATCTATTTTGCCAATGTATTTCGGCTATTTTGACTTTCTTGAGATCTATGGTAGAGATGTCATATTTGTGAACTTGAGATGTCACAGCTTTAACATACTCGCAGTAAACTTCCCATTTCTTTTGGACTTATAGTGCTAATGACCATCATCTCGTACATGTATTTGATATGGCAACAATGCCAGAATTTTGCTTCATGTATTGAGAATTGTGATTTTATTGCAATATTTCTTTTGATAAGCTGCTTTATCTTTTCCTTTTCTCGTTCTTTTGTGGCAAAAATATGATCTCCTGTCATTTTGACCTTGTAGAGTTGAATCGGGTACATGACATTGAAGGAGATTGCTTGGAGCCGAAAATCTTCGAGACCCAACTGGCTGTTTTGCAAGCAGAGACTGCTAGAACTTCTACAAAAATCGTGCAAGCCATGAATTGGCGTAAGATGACGACCTCGCTTATGCATGACAGAGCCGTTCGTGCCATTCTTTTACACAGGTTGGCCTTCTGAGGGCATGCGACACCGGAACATAGGCTTGCTTGAGATATGTTGTTTGTAGCATCAGTACATGCTATCCATTCATTTTGATTTTTTCCTTTTTGGGCTATCCTAAGGCCTGTCTTGGGACGAGGACTTTTATTTGCTATATACATCGTGCTTCTGTGTTCCACCATCAACATGTGATCTTTATTGATAACAGGGGTTTTAAGGCTTCCCCAAAAGTCGTGAGGTATTTCACTTAGAGGATTAGGGCTCCTCTGGGGCCATAAACTGCTTGTGTTAGAGAATTAAGGCTTCTCTAGGGCCATAATCTTGATGAGGAGATTTGAGGCTCCCTCGGACGCATATTTGGGTGAGAGGATTGAGACTCCCTCGGGCACGTATTTGGATGAGGAGATTAAGGCTCCCTCGGACACGTATTTTGGTTGAGAGGATTGAGGCTCCCACGGGCACGTATTTGGGTGAGAGGATTGAGGCTTCCTCGGACATGTATTTGGGTGAGAGGATTGAGGCTCCCTCGGACACGTATTTTGGTTGAGAGGATTGAGGCTCCCTCGGGTGCATATTTGGGTGAGAGAATTGAGGCTCCCTCGGGCACGTATTTTGGTTGAGAGGATTGAGGCTCCCTCGGGCACGTATTTGGGTGAGAGGATTGAGGCTCCCTCGGGCACATATTTAGGTGAGAGATTGAGGCTCTCTCGGGCACGTATTTAGGTGAGAGGATTGAGGCTCCCTCGGGCACGTATTTTGGTTGAGAGGATTGAGGCTTCCTCGGGCGCATATTTGGGTGAGAGGATTGAGGCTCCCTCGGGCACGTATTTGGGTGAGAGGATTGAGGCTCCCTCGGGCACGTTTTTGGGTGAGAGGATTGAGGTTCTCTCGGGCTCATACTTGGTTGAGAGGATTGAGGCTCTCTCGGGCACGTATTTGGGTGAGAGGATTGAGGCTCCTTCGGGCTCATACTTGGTTGAGAGGATTGAGGCTCTCTCGGGCTCATACTTGGTTGAGAGGATTGAGGCTCTCTCGAGCACGTATTTGGGTGAGAGGATTGAGGCTCCCTCGGGCACGTATTTAGGTGAGAGGATTGAGGCTCCCTCGGGCTCATACTTGGTTGAGAGGATTGAGGCTCCCTCGGGCTCATACTTGGTTGAGATGACTGAGGCTCCCTCGGGCACGTGATTTGACTTTTGGCTGGTCTTGACGACTTGTTAGCCAAAAGACATAAATTTTGACTTGGCCGGCCATCATGGATAGGGAATGTCCAGAACAGTGCGGCTGACATATTTTGCTCTTCTTTTTTCTTTTTTTTTTGTTTACATTACCAACCTCAGCGCCCTTTGGATTTTTGCCAAGATTGGCCCCCTCTAGCTTTTTCTAACACGTCTTTGTAGGTTTTCGCGTTGAGGGATTTATCCATTTTTGCCTGAGGCGCCCTTTCGGGTTTTCACCTCAGCTGGGTTTTAGACCTTTTTACCCTTGATCCATCATGATGAAGTGGTAGACCAAGTCCGTCAGGGCACCTCCTTTTTAAGCCCTTATTTATTTTATTTTATTTTATTTTAGGTAGAGAATTAGCGGCTTCCCTGAGGGCCATGAGGTTTTGGATGCGGTAAGGAATTAAAGGCTTCCCTAAGAGCCGTAGGATTTGAATTTGGATTTTAACTGGGTTGGCCAACTTTGATGGTGTGTTGGCTAGAAGCTTGGATTTATAGTCGGTAGGGAATTAAAGGCTTCCCTAAGAGCCATTAGAATTTGAATTTATATATGGTAGGGAATTAAAGGCTTCCCTGAGAGCCGTGAGAATTTGGATTTGGATTTTGGCTAACTTGGCCGACCTTGATGGTGTGTTGGCCAAGGGTTTTGGGTTTATGTGCAGTAGGGAATTAAAGGCTTCCCTAAGAGCCATTGGAATTCGAATTTGTTTCTTGGTTAAGTTGGTTAACCTGGATGGTGTGTTGGCTAACAACTCAGATTTATGGTCGGTAGGGAATTAATGGCTTCCCTGGGAGCCATGGATTGAGAATTTGGGTTTATGTATGGTAGGGAATTAGAGGCTTCCCTGAGAGCCCTGGTTTTAGAGTTTGGAATTTCAAATGGTAGGGAATTAAAGGCTTCCCTGGGAGCCATAAATAGGTTTAGAGGATTGAGGCTCCTCTAGGGCTCGTGATTTGACTTCTGACCGGTCTTGATGACTTGTTAGCCAAAAGACGTGGGTTTTGACCTTTGGCTGGCCTTAGCGGCTTGTTAGCCAAGAGATCTAGATTTGAGCTTTTCGACTGGCCTTGACGGCTTATTAGCCAAAGAAGCTCGGGATTTGACTTTCGACTGGCTTTGACGGCTTGTTAGCCAAAAGATATGGGTTTTGACCTTTGACTGGCCTTGACAGCTTGTTAGCCAAGAGGTCTGAATTTTGAGCTTTTTGATTGGCCATGACGGCTTGTTAGCCAAAGAAGTTCGGGATTTGACTTTTGACTGGCCTTGGCGGCTTGTTAGTCAAGAGACATGGGTTTCGACCTTTGACTGGCCTTGACGGCTTGTTAGCCAAGAGGTCTAGATTTTGAGCTTTTTGACTGGCTATGACGGCTTATTAGCCAAAGAAGTCGAAATTTTGACTTTTGACTGGCCTTGACGGCTTGTTAGCCAAAAGACATGGGTTTCGACCTTTGACTGGCCTTGACGGCTTGTTAGCCAAAAGGTCTGGATTTTGAGTTTTTTTACTGGCCATAACAGCATGTTATCCAAAGAAGCTCTAAATTTGACTCTTTTCTCTTCTTTTTTTTCTTTTCTTTTTTTTTGAATGAGAGTTTTCTCTTTTGTTTTGGTTCTCCTTCTCTCTCTTTCTTCGAGCAGAGTTAGAGTTTCCCACACTTCTTATAAGGGTGGAAAGACACAATCATCGTTGTCTCAGTCGTAGCCCCAGAATTGGATTATCCGTTCGAATGAACTTGGGGATTGTTTCGTCATTGACAACTTTTGTGTCTTTCCTTTTATAAGGAATGTGGGACAACTCAATCTCGCTCTAAGAAAGGTTGAGAGAGTAAACTCTTTCCTTTTTTTTTTTTCTTTTTTTTTTGATATACCAATCGTGATGCCCTTTTTGGGTTTTCACCACAATTAGCCCCCTCTTACTTTTGCCTGCACACCCTTTCGGGTTTTGATGCAGCGGGGTTTCCCATTTTTACCTGAGGTGCCCTCTTGTGTTTTCACCTCAGCTGGATTTTAGGCCTTTTTGCCCTTGATCCATCTTAAAAGAGTAATGGATCAAGTCTGCCGGGGCACCTCGTTTTTAAGCCCCTTTCCATTTTCCTTTCCTTTTTTTATTTGGAAGATCTTGCAGAGAGATCACTTCTATTTCTTCGGTATGTACTGGATCCGGATCCATTTGTTGCATTGCGCAAATGTACTCACACTTGGGAGTATGGTACAGTTTCATGTATCTGCCATTTAAAGGAAAAAACATAACATTTTCTTTTTGGTCGACTACTGTGTGGACACCACCTTCAAACACTTTGTCGACCACAAATGGGCCAAGCCAATTAGCTATGAATTTACTTTTGGGTCGAGAGGCCATGACGTCTTTTTGCTTGACCATGACAAGATCTCCCATTTTAAAAGCTCTTTTTCTTTACTATCTTGTCAAAAGCGTAGGACATCCGTGCTTG
This sequence comes from Colocasia esculenta, assembly GCA_014218235.1. Lineage (NCBI taxonomy): Eukaryota > Viridiplantae > Streptophyta > Magnoliopsida > Alismatales > Araceae > Colocasia > Colocasia esculenta. The sequence continues at coordinate 82,427,430 of CM024754.1, read as the reverse complement.
ATAATCTTGAAGACGTTGGTATGCAACCAAACGCTTTTCTTTCAGATTTGACAACTCTTCAAGCCGTCTTTCAATTTAGCTTTCCTCTTCAGTAGAGAGCCCGTAGTGGAGAGCTACCCTATAAGATGAGAGCTCAATTTCAACAGGAATGACTGCTTCGGTCCTATAGATTATGGAAAAGGGCGAGCATTCTGTAGGAGTTTTGTATACGGTGCGATAGGCCCATAGAGCTTCATGCATCTTTTCGTCCCAGTTGCGCTTTTGGCCATTTACCAATTTGACCATGAGCTTGCATAAAGTTTTGTTGAAGGCTTCGGCTAACCCGTTGGCTTGAGGGTAATAAACCGTTGATGTCCTCCACTCAACATGAAATTTTGCTATCAATTTATATATTGTCTGATTTTTTTGAATGGAGTGCCATTATCAGATATGATTTGACTCGGAACCCCGAATCAATATATGATGTGGTGTCAGACAAAGCGAGTCACCGCTTCTCCAGTAGTTTCTTTCAAAGGTATGACCTCAGCCCATCTTGAGAAATAATCTGTGGCAGCAAGTATGTATTTGTATCCCTTGGATGATGTGGGGAGGAGACCCACTATGTCCACTCCCCATTCAGCAAATGGCCATGTCGGCGTTGTTAGAGAAGTTTGCTTGGAGGTTTTCTTGGCACGGGCCTATAGGCCTGACATTGGGGACAAGTTTGGGCAAACCGCTCACAATCTGCAAACATTATTGGCCAATAAAGCCTTTGCTATTTATGTTGATTTTCATTTTTTTTGAGCTAGATTGGTGGGCTCCACACAGTCCTGCATGTACCTCCTGCATGACCATCTTGGCTTCTTTTGGAGATAGGCATCTCAGCAGTACCAACGTATCTTTTTCAGGTGTGAACTTATATAATGTGTCATTTATCAAATTGTAGGAAGCAGCTCTTTGTAGCAATTGCACTCGCTCCCCTCTTTTGTCTGGTAGCCAACCATTTTTGATCTTGATAATGGGAATACACCAATCATCTTCTTCTTGACTTTCATTTTCTTCCAGTGCATTTGCCTCAAAGGCTGTCAAACCATCATGGCGATTCAGGGTGCTTGGAAGTAATCTTCTATTTTTTTTATGGTAATTCCCAATTCACCTTCTGGGGGAAGTTTAAGGGCAGATGCGAGCTTGGCCAATGCATCAACCTGGGAGTTTTGACTTCTTCTGACATGTTCTATTTTGAAGTGGTAGAACGTGTCGCTGAATCTTGTACCTGCCTCAAAGTGGGCTTTCAATTTTTCTTTTCGGACTTCAAAAATACCCAACATTTGTCTGACGACCACCAATGGATCGCCAAATACTTCAATACATCTTATGCCCATTTCTAGGGCGATTTCCAAGCCAACTATTAGGGAATCATATTTTGCTTCATTATTTGTGAGGGATTCCATGAGAGCACATGAATAATGCAATATCCCCCCCTTTTTTTTGGGTCACGAAGACAATTTCTGCCCCTGCCATATTTGTTGATGTGCCATCAGTCTTCAAAGAAGTTCGTGCAGCCCCATCAAAATATAATTGCCAATATTCAACTTGAGTTTCTTGTGCTTCATAAGTTTCTTGAGCAGGGAGCACCTCCTCGTCAATCAATTCTGTATTCAGGGGGGGAGTCTTCTGGCACTGGATGGTTGCTAAGCACTCTGCCATGCGCTGCCCCCCTTTTTTTTCTCTCTCTCTCTCTTTTTTTCTTTTTTTTTCTTTTCTTTCATCTTTTTTTTTTTTTTTCACTTTAAAGCTAATAATACCCCCAGTGATGTACACATGGCCGCAATTAAAGGCTTGCCCTTGATAGGTGCCCCCAGCATAGGAGATTGAGCAAATATTGATTTTGTCAAAGACTTTCTGACATTTGTCGTCCCATATGAATGGAGCTCCTTTCTTTGTCAGTTTATGTAAGGTGATACCTTCCATTCTTGCTCTCGGAAGGATAAGCCTTTTATTGAATTTTTTTTTTTGGGTTTTGAACAACCCTTATTTCATTTGTGGAGAGATCCTCGTCCATCTGGGCGTCATTCTCATCCATCCTTGTTTCAATTATTGGAAACTTTATGCTGACTATATTTACAACATAGTGAACTGTGGGACCATCCTGTGTCTCCCATCCGAGACCTCTTGTGTCGTTGTTGGGGAATGGTGTTTGCCCCCTGACATTGGTAGGGTACCACATTGCTTGATATTGCTTAGCTCTTGTTCGACTTTGAACTTGAATATTTTGCTTCCGACATATTGCCTTTATATGCTCTAGCATGTCTCTTAGATCTTCGACCATTTCCTTCAACTTAACAGTGGCATCTTTTAGCCAAAATCATTTGGTGGTTGTTTGGGTACAGGCTTCCCTTTATAGAACACTATTGGCTATCCTTCAGCATGGTAAGCCAAAAAGAATTTTAGAGGCTCCAATGTGTGGACCTCTTGAGGGATTGTCGTTTGTATATGATTCAATGGCAGTGGTATGGCAGCTTCTATCATTTGGCTGATGACATTAGTTCCAAGCTTGACAATGGGCCTATGCGGCTATAATGGCCTTCGCTCAGGATCCTCCAACTGCATGCTGAGCTTTAATGTTGTTGTTGTTTCTTTGTTGATGGTGATTTTTCCTTTTCTTTTTGAAGATGCCCCCATTATTTCTTGCCTTTGTTTGTCTTGTTAAGGGGGCATCATTTTTCTAAACCCTTGCATGACTGTGGTGGAGGGAGGATTGCGGCATTGTTGCCCATTTCCTGCTCTCATTCATTTTTTTTTTCTAGAGGAAGTTGTTCATCTCCGAGGGTACCAAACCTTTTGCCCCCTCCTTAATTGGTGTTTGAGATGGTTTCTCATTTATTGTCACTGCAGGCATTGACTTGTTTATTTCAACAGCAGATTCTTCCTCTTCTCAGTCTTCTTTTGATTTTTTGATTTTCCTTCTCAAGACTGCCAATTCTTGGAGGATTGTTTCTTTTGCTATTTCCTTAGGTGGGGCGACGCCACCGAGGTATGACTTTCTAGGTTGTTCTTTCTTTTGGAGTTTCTTAGAGGCCGGCCTCTTGTTTGTATTCACCAGGGTCCAACTAGCTTCTTATTGCTCATGGTGGAATGTTGCCCAAATAGCACCTTCCACTACCTCCCTCGGGAGTGATATGCAGCGACTCTGGACAGCTCATCTAGCTATATCCAGCCTATGCCATTTGTGCTTGGCCTTCATTGGGACCTAGCCTGGGCCATAACATGGATCACATTGGCAGAGAACGTGAGTTTTGGTTGTTGGTGTGGCTTTGGTGGGCTCACTAGGTGCTCCCCCATATCAATGACTTTTGCTTGGATTAACTTTTCTACTCGATTTTTGAACAGATAACAATTTTCTAGAGCGTGACCCAGCATGCGATGATATGGGCAATAATTGGGCTTGTCCACCATTACTACTTCTTCTGGGCGCTTGGGCTCTGGGAGTGTCATGAGATTCTCTTGGAGACATATGTCCAACAACTCTCTTGTGTGCTCCCTGGTAAATGAATAAGGAGTGTTGAGCCTCTCACTTAGGGTGGGGGCTGATCTCCTTTCTTCTTTCTTTGAATTTGAAGAGGCGAGGGTATCTCCCTTGCCCCCAACTTTCCCCAGGGCTGCCGAAAAGTCCACGGTATTTACTTCTCGTGACCTGGTGTTTTCGTCTTTAGGAGGTTTACCCTTTCCATATGAAGCAGTGGGATTTTCGGCAAAGAAGATTTCTATCTCTGCCACTATGTTGTTGAGATGTTCAAATGTCCGAATATTGGCCCCTAGGAGCTTTTCCTTGACTTCTGGCTTCAGACTTCTTTGACATAGTTTCACCGCATCTTCATGTGCCGGTGGTTGTTCACATTTCATGCTCATATCACGCCATCTTTTAATGAAGTCTAGAGTAGACTCATTTTTATTTTGCTTTAAAGATATGAGTTCTGCTAGGGTGACTCTTCTTTTTGTCACTCGGAAGCGCTCAAAGAACTTTCTTTGCATGTCTTCCTAACCAACTATCGAGTTGGGCTTCAGTCTGGCATACCACTGAAAGGCTGGCCCAGTGAGGGATGTTGAAAAATACCTCAAGAGGTATGACTCTTCAGTTGCCAATTCTCCCATGATGCTCATATAATGAGCTATATGTTCACGAGATGACCCCTCCCCATTGAATTTTGAGAATTTTGGGACTTTTGGGTGTTCTACTGGGAGCTTTTTAAAGAGATGGTGTACAGGGTATGGTACCCTATATAGGTCATAGGTGGCAGACCCCTCATTCTGCTCAGCCATCTTTGCCTCAATTATTTATTCAATCATGGCCCTCTGAGAGACCATTGTTCCTTCAAATGAAGTATTTAATTGTGGTACATCATGCCTTCGTTCTGTAACATGCACCTCTTGAGTTTCCTCATGGCTTGAATTTGGATCTTCAATTGGTTGTCTAACCATAAATTCTGTAATTCTGCATGGGGTGTATTTGGTAGCGCGCTCCCAGGCTGGGGTGCCACTATAGGCAATGCTAGATAGCTTGCTTGTTGAAGTTGCTGAGGTTGCAATATCGGTTGTGCCTATTGTGGAGGCTGTAGTGGTGGTGATGGTTGTGGTGGCAGTGGTGCCACCATTCCCAATCGCTGCATAAGGCTTTCTAACATGGCCTTTAGCTTCTAGTTTTCTTGCATTACCATTTCTAAATTTGGCAATGAAGGTACCCTAATATTAGGGTTTTCAGCAGATCGACTCTGATCCAGAGGGTGATTTGATGTGGTGGCAATGTCAGCAGCCCCCATGCCTCCTTCGTTTTGAGGTGGTAAATCCATCTCCACATTTACCCGGTCAAGCCAGGCTCGAGCTTGCTCCCTTCTACGACTAGATATCGTGGGATGCTGCTCCATATTTGAAATTTCCGCCTGGTCAGCTATTGTAGGCAGATTAATGTTAGAGGCATAGCATGTGTATATCCGCATGCCTTCTTCAGTGATTTGTATTGTTCTTCTCTTCTTCTGCCTAGGGCGTACAATGGCACCCATGCGTTGGAAAACTGACTTTCTAGGGGTATCATCATCCCTCTTGTGTTCTTCTGACTTGAAATTTGGCCCTGTCTCCGGGCTTGCTTGTCTTCTTTCTTGATATACCCCTTTCCTTTTAGATCCTCTTTGCAGATCAACAGATAAAGAAGGAGTGCATTCTTTGGTCTGCGACTCTTGGGAAGATGCCCTTTGTTTGTCTAGGACACATCTTCTCTCGAAGGCTCGCCAGTTTGTCGGGTCTTGCTTCATGACCATTCTTGCATTTTTTCGCCCCACAAGAGATTCCAGGGCCCTTGTCCTTTGGAGTTCTTGAGCTTCTTCTGTGGTGACCCACACCTGTTTAACACGGGGCGGGCTATATATCTCATCACTTCCAACATTGGCTTTGTATTTCTTGAAGCCGATTTTGTCAAATTTGTGGTTCTTGGTTTCAACTTTCCTCCATTGCTTCTTCATATTTTTCACCTTGAAACTCGGCTTGTCTTGCCATACTTTAGGCAGTATGCCGAAGCTGTTCTTTACCGGTACGGTAGCTACATGCCTCTCCGATATCATTAAAGTCTCACTCCCGTCCAGGTAGATCCAGAGATCACCAACTCTGACAGTCTTGTCCGAACCTGAAATGCCACGTGTTGTGGGCTTCTTGCTAGACTTGCGCCTTCTGTTCTTTCCAGTAGTTGGAGCCTCGACAAAGTTGATGGCATAGGTTGCAAACATTTGTATCAAGTTGGCCTCCTGAGCTTTAGGCTCTTCCTTTGCTTGTTTTGCTTCGTGGGCCTTGGCAGCAGTTGGTAGCACAACTGGTATCACGCCGAGGAAGTATGGAGACTCCACCATCGGAGGGGGGGGGGGGGGGAATCTCCAAACCTGGTTGGTGTAGTGAGGTAGCCGTTCCTTACGTGGTCTTGGACCACAAGTGGGCAGAACACACCCGGAGTGTGAGTTGCAGCCGCCATCGCAAAGTTATGACCTGCACAGAAATTAGAATGTGAATACATCTTATTGTTAGGGTGTTGTCTGATGGAGAGATGAAGGGAAGGAAGGTCCCCAGTGGAGTCGCCATCTCTGTGAGAATCATTTTTTAACTTTAAAAAATTTAATTTATCTTTGGATTTGATTTATTTGACTTTTATTTATTTACGTGGACATGGTCTTATTTAGTTCGTTTGACCTCCCCCACTAACCTCGGTTAGTGTTAATTATACCAGCACAAAGGCTAAACACCCTTGATTAACCATCAGACAAGCCATTTGAAATAGAAGAGTGTAACTCACAATTGAATGAAATGAATTGTACATGAAAGAAAACAAAGTCATAAGTATGCAACCTATTTTTTTGGAATTTTTTGATATTTTTTTTTTCATTTTATTGATTTTTAAATTCATTTTCTCATTTTTGGGTATTTTAAAATTATTAATTTTATTTATTTAATTATTTTCGTCATTTATTTACTTAAATTATGATTATGTGGAATAAATTAATGTTTTCATTTATTTATTTGATTTAAATAGAGATTAACTTAAGGTGGATAAAAAATGACATGAAACATGACTTGTTTGTTATTTTTAAGTTATTATCAATTAAACAACAATGTTGGTGAAATATTTTATTAAGGTTTGTTGAAAAATTAGTTGATTTTGATTAAGAATCAAGTGGTGAAGAGTTTGAAATCAACGTAACACTACATGTAATTATTCATATAGTGTATGATTAAATGAGTGAAATTAGCCCAATAGGCCCATTAAACACCATATGTAAGAAAATACCACAGGTCGGCCCATTAACCACTATTAGGCCCATTAAGCATCAAGCATCATGGTCATTTAATACATCATAGCATGGAAAATACAAGTCTGGCCCAATAAGCAATTTGGGGCCCAATAAGAAATTTGGCCCAATAAGGAAGCCCAATAGACCTTACTTAAGACTTGAGAAAATTCAAATTGTGCCTTGCACAATATTCTTTAGAGCTGCGTTGCAGATCCTTTTCCCAGACCGCCTTGCAGTCCTTCTCAGAGCCTTGCTCTAGTTTTTTCAAACTCCAAAAATCCTCCTCCTGGCCTGGGGCGCCCCCCTTGCTTTTATAGAGAGTGGGGAAAGACCCCGTCCTGGCCATTAAACACCGTCCCGCCATTTGCACCGTCTCGACCATTTGCACTGTCTCGGCCATTTGCATTTTTGCATATTTCCCTCTTTCTTCTTTTTCTTTCTTTCTTTTCTTTCTGTCTTTCTTTTTCTTTTTGCGTTTATGCCCTTTAGGGCATCAGGAGAGAGGGCGAGAGCGCGAGAGGGAGACGACGGGCAGGGAGGAGGCGCGCGACCTCCTCCTCCTTTCTTCTTCGCTTAGCCGGTAGCGGCGGGGGCTTGCAAGGGCGACAGCAGCGGCTCCTGCGGCAGCGAGCAGAGGCAGGGGCGCAGCTGCAGCGCTCAGGGGAGGCGCCGGCACGTGCCTGGGGCTACGACGGTCGTCGCGCTCAAGGGAGGCGGCAGTAACTGCCGCGGGCACGGTTTCGAACATTAGTAAACATTAGCCTTCTAGCACCGAGTCATATTTAGGTGTGAAAACACCTGCAATTAGGCATACTCCTATGTTGTATAACATGGCCACAATAAAGAAAGGAAACACATTGATCTCTTATCTATAGATCTTCACCCTTTCAAAATGTCAAGGTTGAAACTTAAAAGGAATTGATGAAAAGACACCATCAGGAGTGGAGCTTGTGGCTTAATTTAACTCAACATGGAGAAACTTACTAGGTCCGGACATAGTTAGGATTGACAGATTGAGAGTTCTTTCGTGATTCTATGGGTGGTAGTGCACTATTGTTCTTAGTTGTCCACGCACAAATAGCTGGAAACCTAATCTTGTCATTGACCGCAAGTCCTCTTGCTGCAGCAGGCATTAGTTCCAATGGGAATACTCAACATTGGATCTAGAACTGCAAGCTGCTGAGGCCAAATCATCAGCAACTTGAGTTGATTCTCTGTATACATGTTGAATAGTAGGGGAAAAATACTCCACCATAGCAAGTAGTTGTTCCCACCATGGAAGGGCAGTCCGTGGCGGTCTCTTTTTATGGGTGAGGCAAGAAACAAGGACTTGGGAATCTAAATAAACAGTAGAAACATGTATTGATTTTTCAGCCGCAACATATAATAGATCTAGCTTCTCCAGTGAAGTTGGTTCCATTCCCATAAAAAGGAGCAGAAGGCCCAAGAATATTACCACTTGTATATCGTATACATCCACCACCACGACTAGCGCCTGGGTTTCCTTTTGAGGCACCATCAACATTGTGCGAGGATTTCATTTAGAAACCAACCGTCTAAGAGAATTTTGTTGCTGAACAGATGAAGGTTTGTGAAGGGGTCAGATCTCAAATCTATAGCAGATCATTGGATGGCTTTGGAAGTTTGGAAAATCGGACAGGACCCTCGATGGCAAGAGAGGGATCTGCAAGGAAGAACAAAGGATCTGGAGGTTCTAAGATTGAGATCTTAAGAAAAATCTTCTGTTGCCTAAGTCAGATCAAGGCAAGAGTTAGAGCAAGAGAATGAGTGATTTAAGATCGCTCCCCACAATTTTGGAGTGCAGGAGTTGTATCATACCTCTAGTTGAAGGACTTCCTCTAAGATTTATGTGGGTCAAACCTCCTTATCGATCTTATACGATGTGGCTGTAGAAATAGCCATGATCGTCGGTTGATGCCCTACCCATGATGGAGCTTGCCGTACGTAGGATACAACGGGTCTTTGTCAGCCATACGTGGACCATCTCGTTGACCAGGTGTAGGGGTGCCCTCAAGTCACTTCTTTGTACACATGCCATCCCTTGGCATTGACAAACGTGCTCGATGTAGGAGATAATGTCAGGCCTCGAGGCTCCATTTTTCAGACCTGCAAATTAATTTTATTAGGTAAGAGTGTTTGCCGCTTCACTTCCATCGAGCTAAAGCCCCACCGACCTAATAATTTGCCAGGCTAAGTACACTCGAGACTATAGGCCATCAGAATTGGGCATAGAGTGTGGGTCGAGTTAACTTTTTATCTTAGCATATATCGAGATGTTATCTCGAGAGTTACACTGTCCTCCCGGCGTCGGCGTTGGGATAGGGGCCTTTCCTTAACGTGGTAGATCAGGTGCCTCGTGAACCTCGTTTGATAACTGGGTTTCCTATAGGCGGGCTCCTATTTTCTAATTGGGCTTTTGCTTGTTGGGCCCCCTCTTCAATTTTGTAAATTTGTTCTGTTGAATATGACTGTAAATGGGACCAGTTATGTTGGAGATCATCCTCGTCAATTGTGGCTGAGTTCCTTCAAATCTGGTTGCACATCTCATTTTCCAAATTCCCCATAACAAGAAGCATAAGAATGGAAACGAAACCATAAGGATAATTGATATCAGCTGTCTTAATAACATTCCAAATCCTCATTGTGACGTTATAATCATTACCGCTTCTAGGATCAAAGAAAGGATCGAACCAGTTCCACATGCCAGTGGTGAGGTTTCCGTGAACGAACAGATGGTCTAAATCCTGATTTTGAGGATTATCGAGCAACGAGATGAAAGCTGAACACCACACTCAATGATTCTATCTATTATCAGCAGGCACTGCACGATGAATAATTCGCCAACGAAAAATAGCAGCTCTAGGACGACACAAATTATTCCATATTTTAGCCAAAGCACACATTCTCTCACTGCTTCAGAAGCAGATTTAGTAGAGAGAAAAAAAAAACCATCGGAAAGTGTTGGTCCAAATGCACATGCCTGTTAGGTCTCTAATGCTTTACACATACGCAGGTTCGAAGGAATCAATACATGTCCAGACTGGGTGATTGAAGTCAGTAAGGAGATCCTTAACGGTACAAGGCTGATAGAAAGTAGCATAACGAGATAGCGAGCTAATTGCGTATCCAAGCATCGTTTAGAAGATCAATGGAGTGTTCCACCACCCACAATCCACCTGCTGTTAGGTTCAATTAAGCTCTTAGCCAATACATAAAGATATCCCTCCTCAACCCCGAAGGACATGGACAATTGAGATCAGAAAAGTGACAAGGAAGGAATCTGCTTCTGGCGTGGATTGACCACACAGAGAGTGCTCATAAAAGTATCTGATCACCCACAAACTCCTTAGCAGCCAAGGAAATTGGTACCTCATTTAGATCACGGACTCCTCCTTCATATTGGTTTGGTTTGGTAAAACATCTTTCCAGGAAACCTACTGTCTTCTATGCTGACCATCTAAACCATTCCAAAGGAAAATAGACCACATTTTGTGAATGTCGCATGCAAACCATTTCGCAGAGGCGATATATATATATATATATATATATATATATATATATATATATATATATATAGAGTAAGTCTGCAGTGCGGCAGAGTCCGTTGGTGCGGCCCTGCCGCACCACACTTGGGCGCCCTTATGCAACCCTTCTACGATCAGAGCACAGTGGGACTCCCAAATATGAAAAGTGGCCAGGTTTATGCTCAAAGCCTGTTATTTGATGTATGCGTCGACCAGTTGTAACTGGTGCCCTTTTGAACATCATGAAAGAGCTTTTCTTAGTAGTGACCTTTGGACCTAAAGAATGATGTCCCACGAGCAATAACAAATCAAGAGGGAGGTGAGTTGATCTTTTTTCAAGAAAAATTATGAGTCACATCAAATTCAAATGATCTATAGCATTCTAAACTAAGCACAGCAAAATTTAACTCAAATTAAACAAACCTATAAAAAGCTATGCGCAATTATGTGAATGGGGGAGGAACAAAAATCAAATCACAATGCATAGAGATTTTTAATGTGGTTCGATTACTCTCTCGTGCAATCTACATCTATCCCACACATAAATGTCCCTTCACGATTTCCAACTCCAACAAGCTAAGGATCATATAGGTCTCCTTGGATCGAGTTCTTTCTTCTTTAGCAAGAAAACTTGCAAAAGACTATGAATAACATAGCACAATAGTGAAGGATGCAAAAGACTAGAGTGCGATGCTATCTGAGTATTCACCTTACTACTAAGGGTCCAGAACCCTAGGAATATTTATAGGGCCTCTTCACCACATCATAGGTCCTTCAAATATGCCACATGTCGCGCAAAGATTGTGCACACAGGAATCTTCTGAATGCATAACTAACTCTGACAGACTTACTTTTCCCATGTGATGAACTTAAGTTGTATCTGAGACTTGATTTCCAGACTTAGTATGGGACTTGCTTTTCTGACTTAAGTGAGACTCGATGATAATGAGACTCACTTTTTTCCTGCTTTAGGGACTCATTTTCTAAATGTCTCTAAGACTCATTTGAGCTATGCTTGAGACTCGTTTCTTAATGTCTTTAAGACTTGATTTCACCTGTATCTGAGACTTGTTTTTGAATGTCTCTGAGACTTGTTTGAGTTGTGTCTAAACTCGTTTTCTAAATAGACTTGATTTAAGCTGTGTCTGAGACTTGTTTTCTTGTAGCCTTCTAGACTCAATTTTTTACTTCTTTAGGGACTCGATTTTTAGCTCCCCCTTGGACTCGATTTAAAACCCGTCTGAGACTTAAATTTTTTGCATCCTCTTGAACTTGATTTCTGATAGCTATAAGGCTCAGTTTTCCATCCCCTCTTAATTTCAGATATCTCTGGGACTCGTTTTAGGTTTGGAGTTGATTCGAGGTTGGAGTTGATTTCCTAGTTGATCTTGGAGTTGATTTTCTGAGTCCTTGGAGTTGATCTTATTCACAAGTCCTCTTGGGAGTCAATTCTTTCAAAATTGATTCTTTTATAGTCTCAATAGTGCGGACCCCTATTCAGTCGACCTACTTTTGAGATCTATCATTTCGTCAAATCAATAAGGTGTTTTGTTATCATCAAAATCATTTAGAGTATAATAATATCTCCTTTTTTAATGATGACAAAACTTTTAACTTTTAACTTTTTTTTTTTTTGTGTGTAAAAAAGCCACCAATGGGTCAGTGACAAGCAGAGTGCACCCCCTCCCAGCAGGAGAAGATGTTCTCACTCCACACGGCGAGCACCAGAGGGGTAGATATTATTGAATAAAAAGAGGAACAGTACACCCGACATCATAAAATGATCTCCAGCAAGGAAGCCCCCAAGTACAAGCAAAACTCAAGCTCACTTCCTGAAGCTAGGAAGCCCCGTCTTATCAACCAATAAAGAACCCCTGGTCAAAGGAGGAATAGAAGACAACTCCGAAAAAAGAAAACTAGATGCATTGCTACAAGCGAAGTTAGCCAGGGAATCAGCCACTTGGTTACCCTCCCGGAAAGTATGCACAAGCTGCGGTTTTAATATGTGTAGCATCTCAACTATCCCACGCCACCATGGAAACACAGCCCAGTGAGGAACCCGCCCAGCAGCAATGGCACTAAGCAGAGTTGCTGAATCAGAAAAAACCACCGAGATCTGGAGTTGACGGTCAATAGCTAATCGCAGCCCATCATGAAGCGCCCTTGTCTCCGCCAAAATACTGCTCCCAGAACCATAAAAGAAGGCAAATCCACAAATAAAGTTCCCATGAGTATCTCTAATGCAACCTCCCCCGCCACAGTCACCCAGGTTTCCTTTAGAAGCACCATCAACATTAAGGCACAATCTACCGACGGATTTGGCAATACTTTTTAAAATGATCAACTTAAGTTAAATATGCCTTTCATGCCATTCTCTCATAAATTTAAAACACAGTCACATATAAAAGTACATTACTCAATCTCTTGGTAAATTTTTGCTTTTTCTGTTATATAGTTCAAACTCTTTGCTCTTTAAATGAATTTTAACTTTTCATTAATTTTGAATTTTTAACATTAAGACTTGAGCCTAAATAAGCTAGACTCTGATTGAACCTGACTTAACATCCTATCATGATGAATGCGACACTCATACATTCATGCACATCACACAGAAAAAACAATTCCAGTACATATATATCCTCTACACATACTTATCCTCTTTTGACATCAACAAAAAGGAGGAAGTGATGTAGCATCCCGGAATTTAATAATTGAAAAATTATAGAAATTGAAATAATAATTTAATAGTATCAAAATAGTAAAAACTTATGTGCCATTATCATATGAAACACATTGAAAAATTTCGTAAAAAAAATCATATTTCGACTCTAAAGAATATTTCTAAATGACTCATGAAGAGATTCAGGCGAAGAAAAATTTAATTATCCATGTTTGAAGCATTTTCTGACTTATTATCGGAATTAGGAAATAAGTTGAAAATCCACTATCATGTGTACAAAATAGGATCATAAAGTAAAATAAAATTATGGGTAGGCCCCAAACAATGTGTTTTGATAGTCCACCATATGATTTGGACCAATGGACAACCTTTGGCCCAAGAATAAATTCATGTAAGAAAATGCTTTGAAAATTTGTAGATTTAATTGGGCTTGAATTGGAAAGGACAATTAGGGCTAGAAACTAGTTTAATGGACTCCAAAACTAACCCAAATTTGTGCACAACTATAATAGGTGGTTTCCTAATAACTATTCCACTTAGATTGGGGGGGGGGGGAATCTTCCAAACTTGGAAGAGGTCAAGCTAAAACTGCAACCCCTCTTTCCTAGTTACATTATGACTCAAAACAACCTTAAATCTATAGATATTCATCATAATCCCCTTGGGGACAAGTTACCAACTTGCTAGGGTTGTGTGCAGGCGTGCTAGATCCCCATAGGAGGAGCATCTCAGCCCCAACTAAAGCTTTCTTCTCCAACCCACGTTCTGCTTCACCCTGCAGAAGACCTTTCTTAGGAGTGTTCAAAGGTAGGTGACATAGGGCACCAACTTAACATGGCATATACCATCTGAAATCTCTTCAAGTCTACTTTAATTTTCCTCTAATTTTCCCATTTTTTTTTGTCTATGTTAAGAGTATTAAGAGTTTTCCCATTATCACGTAGTTTTAGGGCTTTTCTTATTAACCTCATAATTCATGCATCCCTAGGTCAAATTGGATGAAACTAAAGCCATAGGGTTATTCTTATCCAAGTTTCCAACAAGTGTTATGTTGAGCATTTCATCTAAGAACCCCTATAACCTTTAGTTTCGAGCCAAAACACAGGATCGTGCAAACCAATCCGCGATTTGTCTGCATGTTTGAATCGCGACCAGTCCAATGGTCGCGATTCAGTGCCTCAAAATGGTGACGACTGAACCCGTCATGATTTTGACATATTTTTGATGATGTCCAACTGACCCAACGTGACTTATAGGTTGACTCTAACCCCTGTATGCTTCATTTTGCATGCTACTTCGGTTTTCAGTCATTTATGAATTGCGACGACTCAACCCGTAGAGATTTTCAGCCAGAACCACTTTACGTCTCAAAAAATCATATTTTTCATTGTATAAGCCATGAAGATCCGCGATGACTGAACCCGTCGCAATTTCTAATGCCTACGTGAGACATTTTCAGTCACTCTAGATTGTATGTCTTGCATGTTATGATTACTAGAAAGTATTGTTCAGTCTGTCAAGTGGCTTAAAAGTTATCAATCCATGTAAAAGTTATAATAACATGAAATTATATTCTAACTGTTCCTATGAATTACTTGATTCCATCTATCATGTGATTTCTATATTCTATCTTCATGATCTAGCTTGATATTAGCCTTGAAGTATATCATGTTAAAAGTGCAGAAATCATGTTATTGAAATCTGGGTTGTTTCATGTCATGTGTTCATGGTAATTACTTTCCGCTATGTTTTAAATCGGAGGATTGTGGATCTTGAGACACGTTCTACACGACATGTTGCACACATAGGCAGCCCTTTCTTGGAGGATTGGAAACTCTCTCCTGGACTTTCCATTCTGGTAGACTAAGGACCTTTCCAAAAGACCTCCATAATTCTCCATACTTCGTGATTCTCTCATGAAGACCGAGTTCGTTGTACCATTGACGTTCTCAGAAGTTAGAGTGCACTTCCTCTCTCATCTACTTCTCGTGAGTGTGACTTTATAAACATGAAGCCAAGCCATTAAAGTAAAGATCAAACTAAGTGTAAATTATGCCATTATGCAGCCAAAATTCTCTCTCGACTATTGTTATCATGAAATCATGTTCACTTGACTTGTCATTCTTGAAATCATTATGAACATGATATTGAAATGCATACATCTTGAAACTCTTGTTACCGACCATGATTGACTGTGGGTATCTACATTTAAAAATAGTGAGATGCTGGATCGGGCATGGCGAGTGTCCAAGGGCTCCACTCTAGCCTCATTGACAAAGAGTCAGAAATATACTGTTAACCATCGGGTATATGATTACTGGCATTGCATCTGCACTGCGAATACTTGCGTGTTGAATGCTAGATACATAACCATATACGCGTGTCATAGTGTGCATTCCAAGGTGGCATAGATCCTTAGTGTGCACTTTGGCATCTTGCCTGATTACTGTACATGTGAAAAGTTCTTGCTTGTAAAAGTGCTTGCTTGCTTGCGTTATACGGCCATCCTGCTATCTTGTTTAAAATTGCTCAGCTACTAGTTCTTGCTCATTATATCACCTTGTTCTTGTGGAATCACTCTTGATCAATCAATCTTGCTCACGTATCATGATTAATTGGATTTATCGTACATGCATATCTTGATACTCGTGCCTACCTAATCTTTAATGTGTTAATCACTTATATCATTGCCCGCACATCGAGATGTAAATCTTACTGGGCTAGTTTGCTCATTACCTACTTCTTAACATTTTAGGTGACATAGACATGTAAGAGGAGGACCAGACAAATGATGGGAATGTGTCTGAGTGAAGAGTGTATTCCAACCATAGTATCTGCCATTAGTTTAATTTGATAGTTAGATTGATTGTAATAGGTAGTGAGGAAGTATAATCTCATGTAATTTTCCCTTTTCTTGAGTCGTTGTAGTTTGAAGTGCATGAAGTTGTCTTAGACATTAATGAAATTTGAATAACAGCTTAATGTTCATTCTATGGGCCCTTATATTTTCCGTTGATGTAAATCTAATGCTTGCTAGCTAGAGGCTTAATTATCGACTACTCACGTCTCGAATTATTGATATAAATAATATTTTTCACTGTGTAATTCTTAGGACGTGACAATTTAGTGGTATCGGAGCCTAGGAAACAAAATAGGACTTATATGTCTCAAGATTAAAAGATACTTGTGAAACTTAAGTCATGAAAATTACATATAGTATCTGGTGTGTATGGGTAGAGACTGGGAATAAGCTAGTTTTATGAACTAAGTACTCGTATCCATTAATCCTTATGATATATCTAAGAACCTTAACTAGTTGCTGTCATTTTCTCAGGAATCAAAACTGTTCCTGAGAATGGCTGGCAACCGTGCTCAGTAGCAGGCTATGCAAGAGATTGTAGCTTCTCCCCTTGGCTCTGAATCTGGACTCCCACACTACTTGCCCACTTGTGAAACCGTGATTAGAGGGCAGAATCTCTCTATCAATCTCATCTGTTTAGACATGAAGTGGTATGATTCTATATTGGGCGTCGATTGGTTAATTAAATATGATTCGAATGTGAATTGTCGTCATAGAAGGGTTACCTTTGCAAGACCAGATCTTCCAAAGCTATCTTTCCTTAGCATCCGTTACCGTTGACACCCTATCCTAATATCTTCTCTTAGAGCTTCCAAGCTGATCAACTAGGGTTGTGATGCTTTCCTTGTTTCTATCATTGTGACTGAAAAGAAGAAACCCAATCTAAAAGAGATCCCCATAGTATGAGACTATCTTGATGTCTTTCTGGAGGACTTACCTAGACTGCCACCTGAAAGGGAGGTAAATTTCACCATTGAATTGCTTCCTGGGGCAGCCCCTGTATCTAAAGCACCATATCACATGTCCCCTACTGAATTGTAGAGTTGAAAAGGCAGATTCAAGAATTACTGGATCAAGATTTTATTAGGCCCAACACATCCCCTTAGGGTGCACCGGTATTATTCGTCAAGAAGAAGGATGAATCAATGAGGCTTTGCATTGATTATCGTCAGTTGAACCAGTTAACAATCAAGAATAAATATCCACTACCGCTCATAGATGAGCTCTTGGATTAGATCTCTAGCACACAATACTTCTCTATGATCGATTTAAGATTAGGATACCATCAGTTAAGAATCAAGGAAGAGGACATACAAAAGTCTACTTTCCAAAGTAGATATGGTCACTATGAGTTTGTAGTTATGCCGTTCGGTTTGACTAATGCTCCAACGGCTTTCATGTAATTGATGAACAACATTTATAGGCCTTACTTGGATCAGTTCGTAGTAGTGTTCATTGATAACATCCTTATTTATTCCAAGCCTAAGGAAGAGCATGAAAAACATTTGAAGATTGCTCTGCAAGTGTTTAAGGATAATCAACTCTATGCAAAACTTAACAAATGTGAGTTTTGGCTAGAGAAGGTGTTTTTCCTTGGCCACATTATATCCAAGGAAGGTATCGCTCTGGATCCTTCTAAAGTTGAAGCAGTAAATTGGGAAAGGCCGACAACTATATTAGAAATTAGAAGTTTTCTAGGTCTGGCTGGTTACTATTGTCGCTTCATTAAAGATTTCTCAAAGATAGATGTACCATTGACCAGACTTACTAGAAAAGAGAATCCAATCACATGGATGACCAAATGTGAAGATAGTTTCTTGTCATTGAATGAACATTTAACCACATCACCTGTACTAATCTTACCCATTGCTGGTAAAGATTTTGAAGTATGCACAGATGCATCTGAAATTGGCCTCGATTGTATATTGATGTAGAATGAGAAAGTATATGTTATGCTTCCAGACAATTGAAGAAGTACGAAGACAATTATCTTGTACATGATCTGGAGCTGGCGGCTATATTCTTCGCTCTGAAGATATGACGTCATTACTTATATGGTGAGAAGTTCATTGTATTTTTTAACCATAAAAGTTGAAATATCTATTTTCTTAGCAAAAAATGATCATGAGGCAGTGGAGGTGGTTGGAGTATTTGAAAGACTTCGATTTCACTATCCAATATCATCTAGGCAAAGCAAATGTTGTGGCTGATGCTCTTAGTAGAAGGCCCATGGCTACATTATCATGTCGCATGGTAGGAGAATGACGATTACTAGAGGAATTTGCTAAGCTAGACATAGATGCTAATGTTAAGGTAAAAGGATCCTTGATTGTCAACATTAGAGCACAACCCACATTACTTGAAGACATCTGAATACTTCAAGATAATGACCTCCTGCTTGTTGAGATAAAAGCTACTCTAGACCAGAGGCTGGACTTCTCAATAACAAAAGTGTTGAACCACTCTTATATTTTATCTTTTTATTTTGGTGATAACAAAACTCATGATTAAATTAAATATCTTGAATATATTTAATATCATATTTTCCTCATAAATATAACATATTATGGCACTATCGCTTCATGATTTGCACTAGAAAGCTCTATCGATCGTTGTTCAATGCATATCAATTACTAACTAAGTGCCACATCGATTAGAGAACAAAGGTTCCATCGATTACTGTTTTACATGTCATATCGATTGCACTTCATGAATCGATGTTTTAGTCAAATATCGATTGCCTCTTTAACATCGATTGCTTAGAACATCGATTGTCTTAAACATCGATTGCTCCACCTAAACATCAATTGTCTTTTAAACATCGACTACCTTTTAAACATCGATTGTATAGCAACCCGCTAATTTGAAATAGATAAATAAATTAAAACTATAAATAAATGTGAATAAATTAATTAACAAATAATAAGTGATGGGCTTTAATTAATGGTCCATACATGAGATATTGGGCCAAAAGCAAGAGTCCACAAGATGGATTAGAGATAATAAGTCAAAATTTGTAACTAAATTATTGGGAAATTAAAAAGGGACAAGTAAATCACTAATATTGTGAGGCCCCTAAATTTTGTGCATTTCATATTGTTTATTGGTGCATATTATAAGTAATTACTTACCTATGTGCATGTGTATAAATATGTTATTCCTGTGTGTATATTATATTTATTTATTTATGTGCATAATGTATTTAGATAATGTAATCCATATAGTATGTATTTATGTTGTGTATGTGTGTTTATTTAATCATTTGTGTTCTGGCCGAAATCCTTTTTAACGTCAATATATCTTGACGTTAAGAGTGGATAAACGACCACATTTGTGCCGTTTACTGTATTCTGGCGTCAACATCGATGGACGTTGACTATTGGTCAACGACAATATGTGGCCGTTTACTTCTCTGGATGCGTTATGGATTTCAGATCTGAAAATGTTGGCGTTTCTTCCGGGTTCTCAATTAGGAAACCTATCTAACGGCAGGATTACCTACCCTAATACGTGCCCCGACCCCCTTAGTCTATAAAACCTAGTGATTTCGGTCGAGGTAGGTCTTTTGGCTCTTGTGGGAAAGTTAGGGTTTCTATGGTAAAAACCAGTTTTGTGCGAGTTTGATCCGGTGATTGAAGGAGTCTTCTGGGGATCTGCTTCGACTAGAGGATACAGCAGGCATCAAGGAAGCTTCCCCGACTCCGGTGTGCAGCCTTCATCGACACAAAGATCAGATCTCAGTGAGCACCTTCTTGGCATTGGTCGAGAAGGGCTTCTTCGACCAAATCATCCCTCAATTGATTTGTTTCCAGGCAAGTAGCTTAATGGTTCAATCCATGGACTCATCCTTTAGGGTTTCTATATATTTTTTTTCTGGATTTTATTTCATGCCTGGACCCCGAAAATTCTATGTTTTTGTGTTCGGTCTGCACTATGTGCAGGCAGGATATTGACGACCACTTTATTGCCCATGCCGTCTACCACTGTTGGCGTCCAGACCCTGGACGTCAAGTTCCTCTGATTTTTCCAGAACATTGTGTGATTGCATGTGATGCACTTTTTGGGTAAAAGTGAATACATGTTGTGTTTAGAAAATGTGGTCCTATCTAATATGTTCAGTAGATCATGCCATGAAATATTGATGATTTTCCAATGATAATGTTATTAAAATTTCTGTTATGATAAAATATACATGATTGATAGAGTTTAATTCATATTAATTAGAATCGATGCATGTTATGATGTTATAAAATTTCCATGAACTCAGTACTACAGTATGCACAGTTTAGAACTGTTAGAACCATTAGTTCATTGTCTACCATGTTTAGTTAATTTATTGTGATAAATTTCATGTAATTCGTGTTAAATACGAAAAGTACGTTGTACTGCTCAGAAATTTATGAAAAATTAGTGATGTGTTTTTTGATGCCTATATACTTGTGGTTAAATTTTCAGCATGTTCAGATATCTGTAAAGAGAGTTGCAAATTATTGAAGATTTCTGTACCACGTGTTAAGGATAGATATCAATTATGTTTTAAAGCATTATTAGCAGCTTGATTAAATATTGTTACTTACTGTTCATGGTTAAGCGTGTATTCAGAAATGATTTATAGTTGCTCCATGATATTTGTGTGTGCGCATGGAAAGTGAGAGAACAAGTGAAATGTGTGTGTATGGTGATTTATGTGACAAGATAAATAAATTGTGCCCATATGACACTGACACCCTAGATTGCTTGGAGCTGTACTGTAGTAGTGCCCCTAAGGGAAAGCTCAAACATGTTATGTGATACCCGTGGCAAGGGTCTTGAAAATCCTGGAGGTGAACAAGTTCCACGGGTAATGGTAGGGAGGGCTTCCCCCGGTTTCTGCAGGAACCTAGACTTGATCACTTTGCCTGGTGATTAAGTATGTGAAAGTGTACGTGTAAGTGTTACATGATCTTCTAGTGGTGGTTTGGGCTGTGTCTTGGCAATGTGCAAAATGAACATGTGTAAAATGTGTAAAAATGACAGGTGAACGTGGCACATGTTATGTGCAAAGTGAAGTGATTCGTGATACGTGAATATGAAAGTGAAAACCATGTGAAATCGTGTGTAAATAAAAGTGAATGTAATGTGAAAGTAAGCTCATGTGAAAACCAAAGTAAAAGTGCATATGTTCATGTCCTACGTGTGTTAATGGGATTTATATTAATTGTGATACCATGTTTAGTACCATGAGTAGGTGCATGTTATCATATCCATGAATTATAATTACTTGATGTGTATGTGCTTAGTATCATGTTGTAATTTAAATAATGGTCATGTGTTAGTGTTATGTGAGAGTAAATATGAAAGCATGTGATTGTATGATTGTGTTTATGTTAATGATACCATGTTATTAGTATCCATGTTTAGATTTATTGTTTCACATGTGTTAGTATAGTTTTACTAATAGATTTCATGTTTATTATCCATGTTTTAGAATGAGCTTGTGTTAATAGTGTTAAATTGTTAGAAAGCATGTGTGATAAGTATATGGTTTGAAGTTTAAGTTACTTGCTGAGTCTATTGTATAGACTCACCCTTGCTAAACATTATAGGAGATTTAGCAGCTGAGGACTTGGCAAGATCCGAAGAGGAGCGCGAAGGATAGATTAGAGATTGTATTTCCTTTACTAGTATGTGATGAAATTTGTAATTTGAACTTTGGTGATGTAATTGGAACTGGCTACATGTTAATGGTTATTATGTTATGTCATTTCTTCCTTGGACTATATAGACTGTGGAATGTGATTGATAAAGTTGATGGAATAAGAGTTTATTTAAATTTCCGCTGTTATATTCTTTTCTATTTGTGTATATCTCAACCCATTTGTCTATCGTTGGGGTTTTCTCCCCTGTAGCGGTTTGCTTCCATCCGATGTGGGTTGGTGTAACCGTACCGGGTGGAAACAGGTCGTTACAGAGATGGTATCAGAGCCTCAGGGTTGAGATTATACATGAATAGCCATCAACTAAATCATATCTCCAAGTCTTTGTAGCGAATAGCCAGATCTAAGAAATAATTAAGATATGATTAGAAAAGTGATAAGATGAATGCATGATAATATGTTAGGTGTAGTGATAAATGGAGTTTGACTTAGTGTTTATTTTGTAGGCAATGGCTGGAAGGACTCGTTATTCGAGCATGCCTATTCAAGATGAGGAGCCAAGGAGGACTACAAGTGAGCAGCAAGGAGTCCCAGCAGCTCAAGGACCACCTGCGCACCCCACCACCGTTGTTTGACTACGGCACATTCATGCAAGGGCTTGTACAAGTGATGCAGACACAAGCGCAGATGTAGGTAGCTCTTCAGACGCAGCTTCAGACTCAGGTTCCGGCACTAGCTCAGTAGGACCGTGGTGTAGGAGGTGTATCGATCATGGAGAGGTTCAAGCGGATGGCTCCGCCTCCTTTTAAGGGGGAGAGTCAGCCATTGATTGCAGAGAGTTGGCTTAGAGAGATCAAGAAGATATTTAGAGCCATCAGGTGTGCAGAGGATGACAAGGTCAGCTTGGCGACGTATATGCTTCAGGAGCGAGCAGATGTGTGGTGGTCTTCCGTTCTTCACACGTAGTTCGAGAGAGTGGAGCTAGAGGTGACCTGGGGAGAGTTCATGAGGTTGTTTGAGGCCAAGTATGTTCCCGAGCATATACAAGACAAGATGGAGCAGGAGTTCTTGACGCTGACTCAAGGCTCGATGACAGTTTTGGAGTATGAGGCTAGATTCACGGAGTTGTCGAGGTATGCACCGCACATAGTTGCTGGTGAGAGGCGCAAGGTAAAGAAGTTTGTGATGGGGCTTAGACCATCATTGAGAGCCAGACTGGTAGCATTCGACCATAGAACTATGGATACGACTCTTAGCACGGCGTGCAGGCAGGAGAGTGAGATGGAGTTGTACTTGGAGGAGAAGAAGGCTCGGATGAAGAGGTTGCCAGAACCATTTCAGCGGAAAAAGAGGAAGATGAAGAAGCTCATGGAAGGTCAGCAATCAGATATGGTACCAGCAGAATCAACACCCCAGTCAGTAGCTTCTGCAGGCAGCGAGAAGCCCGAGTGTGTACACTGCGGCAAGCGTCATGGCGAAGACGTGTGTTGGACAACGACAGGAAGATGTCTCAAGTGTGGCAGCAAGGATCATCGGATTAGAGAATGTCTGAATCTAAAGAAGCTCGTTCCCTGAAATGTACCAGCAGCAAAGAAGCCAGCAGCAAGAGATCAAGCATCGGCCAGAGTGTGTGCGTTGACTGGAGACGACTTCACCACAGGTACATGATCCGATCTTCGAGGACGAAGATCATTTTAAGGGGGAGAGGGTGTGAGGCCCCCGAATTTTGTGCATTTCATATTGTTTGTTGGTGCATATTATAAGTAATTACTTACCTATGTGCATGTGTATAAATATATGTTATTCCTGTGTGTATATTATATTTATTTATTTCTGTGCATAATGTATTTAGATAATGCAATGCATATAGTATGTATTTATGTTGTGTATGTGTGTTTATTTAATCATTTCTATGTTCTGGCCGAAATCCTTTTTAACGTCAATATATCTTGACGTTAAGAGTGGATAAACGGCCACATTTGTGCCGTTTATTGTATTTTGACGTCAACATCGATGGACGTTGACTATTGCTTAATGATAGTATGTTGGCCGTTTACTTCTCTGGATGCGTTATGGATTTTAGATCTGGAAACGTTGCCGTTTCTTCCAGATTCTCAATTAGGAAACCTATCTAACGGCAGGATGACCTACCCTAATGCGTTCCCCGACCCCCTTAGTCTATAAAACCTAGTGATTTCGGTCGAGGTAGGTTTTTTGGCTCTTGTGGGAAAGTTAGGGTTTCTGTGGGAAAAACCAATTTTGTGCGAGTTCGATCCGGCGATTGAAGGAGTGTTCTAGGGATCTGCTTTGACTGGAGGATACACCAGGCATCAAGGAAGCTTCCCCGACTCCAGTGTGCGGCCTTCATCGACACAAAGACCAGATCTCAGCGGATTTTGAGCACCTTCTTGGCATTGGACGAGGAGGGCTTCTTCGACCAAATCATCCCTCAATCGATTTGTTTCCAGGTAAGTAGCTTAATGGTTCAATCCATGGACTCATCCTTTAGGTTTCTATATTTTTTTTCGGATTTTATTTCATGCATGGACCCCCAAAATTCTGTGTTTTTGTGTTTCGGTCTGCACTGTGTGCAGGCAAGATATTGATGACCACTTTATTGCCGTCAAGATCCTAGGTAAACGGAAGTCGATCATGCCATCTACCTCTATTGGCGTCCAGACCCTGGACGTCAAGTTCCTCTGACTTTTCCAAAACATTGTATGACTGCATGTGATGTGATTTTTCGTGTAAAAGTGAATACATGTATGTGTTTAGAAAATGTGGTCATGTCTAATATGTTCAGTAGATCATGCCATGAAATATTGATGATTTTCCAATGATAACTGTTATTTATAAAATTTCTGTTATGATAAAATATATATGATTTGATAGACTTTAATTCATATTAATTAGAATTGATTCATGTTATGATGTTATAAAATTTCCATGAACTCAGTACTACTGTATGCACGGTTCAGAACTGTTAGAACCATTAGTTCATTGTCTACCATGTTTAGTTAATTTATCATGATAAATTTCATGTAATCCCTTAAATACGAAAAGTGGGTTGTACTGCTCAGAAATTTATGAAAAATTAGTGATGTGTCTTGTGATGCCTATGTACTGTGGTTAAATTTTTAGCATGTTCGAATAACTGTAAAGAGAGTTGTGAATTACTGAAGATTTCTGTACCACGTGTTAAGGATAGATATCAATTATGTTTTAAAGCATTATTAGCAGCTTGATTAAATACTGTTACTTACTGTTCATGGTTAAGCGTGTATTCAGAAATGATTTATAGTTGCTCCATGATATGTGTGTGTGTGCATGGAAAGTGAGAGAACAAGTGGCATGTGTGTGTATGATGATTTATGTGACAAGATAAATAAATTGTGCCCATATGACACTGACACCCTAGATTGCTTGCAGCTATACTGTAGTAGTGCCCTTACGGGAAAGCTCAAACATGTTACGTGATACCGTGGCAAGGGTCTTGAAAATCCTGGAGGTGGACAAGTTCCACTGGTAATGGTGAGGAGGGCTTCCCCCAGTTTCTGCAGGAACCTAAACTTGATCACTTTGCCTGGTGATTAAGTACATGAAAGTGTACATGTAAGTATTACGTGATCTTCTAGTGGTGGTTTGGGCTGTGTCTTGGCAACATGTAAAATGAACATGTGTAAAATGTGTAAAAATGACAGGTGAACGTGGCACATGTTATGTGCAAAGTGAAGTGATTCGTGATACGTGAATATGAAAGTGAAAACTATGTGAAATCGTGTGTAAATGAAAGTGAATGTAATGTGAAAGTAAGCTCATGTGAAAACCAAAGTAAAAGTGCATATGTTCATGTCCTACGTGTGTTAATGGGATTTATTTATTGTGATACCATGTTTAGTACCATGAGTAGGTGCATGTTATCATATCCATGAATTATAATTACTTAATGTGTATGTGCTTAGTATCATGTGTAATTTAAATAATGGTCATGTGTTAGTGTTATGTGAGAGTAAATATGAAAGCATGTGATTGTATGATTGTGTTTATTTAATGATACCATGTTTAGATTTTTGTTTCACATGTGTTAGTATAGTTTTACTAATAGATTTCATGTTTATTATCCATGTTTTAGAATGAGCATGTGTTAATAGTGTTAAATTGTTAGAAAGTATGTGTGATAAGTATATGGTTTGAAGTTTAAGTTACTTGCTGAGTCTATTGTGTAGACTCACCCTTGCTAAACATTTCAAGAGATTTAGCAGCTGAGGACTTGGTAAGATCAAAGAGGAGTGCGAAGGTTGATATTCACTCGTGTGCCTGCCAAAATGAAGAAAATAACAAGAAACACCCTGTTAAAACATATTTAAGCGTAATATCTATTCAAAAATGAAAAGGAAAGGTGAAGCATGGAGGGAATGGACCTGGGGTGGTTTTTAACCCCTTGGGTGTATGGAAAATGTAGGAGGAAAATGGAAATGCTCCTATCTAAGAAAGCAAATAACATGCATGAAAGGGAAAATGAGGAATGAAGGGAAGAAGGAGCCCCAAATGGGGGCGACTCCCTGGCGTTGCATGGTGTCCTTGGATGTCGTAGAAGCTTTTGAAGATGTAGAGGTCGCCTCCCTCATGCACCAAGCTCCAAGGATAAAGAGATGTCCATGGCTTGATGAAGAATATAGGTAGAAATGAGAAGGAAAGGGAGAGCTACGGGCTAAGTCCAGATCAAGGAAAAATTTGGCAGCACTTCGTGATGAAAATAGGGCTCCCCTCTCCTCTGAAGGAGAGGCCTTGCTTTTATAAGATAGGAGAGAGAAAATCCCGTCCTCAAGTGATAAATACCAAAATGAGAGGATAAATCTGAAGGAAATTTGCATGGGAGAGTCCTAGCCAATCCCTAAGGTGTCCCATAATCTCACACTACGCTCAGGTGGGTTGGGAGGTTGCATGGGATGATGATAAGGCCAATAGAGGATAAAGAGGAGGTGGTTGCGAAGGCCTGCGTACGCGGCTATAGTCGCGACGGGTCGTAGGGGCGCGACAGGGATGAACGCGACGACCATAGGGGGCGCGACTATAAAGCCACGTGCATGGATGTCGCGATGGCCAAGGGGAGCGTGACAAGGCTAACGCGGCGCCTCGACCCGTCGCGTTAAGGAAAATGATTATTCTCGAAATATTGGCCAATCATATGAGAGAATAATGGGTATTTAAGGCACATGGACTCTTTCAAAAGGATAATGGACGGGATTTTGGGCTTTTAATGGGTTCAAAGCAAAGCTAATGATGGGCTCAAGGTGAATGACCAACTTGGGGCTCAATAAGATAACAAGAAATATGGTTCAACTTATAGGCCAAAATCGAGTGTCTACACATTTGCCCCTCTTTGGCTTCCACTTTGCAGGGGAGCGAAGCGGAAGTGTAGCGGAGGTGTCACGAAATGACGACAAAGCGGAGATGACGTGGAGTGAACTGAAAGGTGGGAGCCAAGGTAGAGAGACACCCGACCTAACCAACAAGCAATTGGAATCTTCTTGAAAGCCCTGAGTTAGCTGCTCGAGCAGAATGCAAGGAAAACATAAGTCTAGACGAGAAGGAAGGAAGAAAAAGGACAATCAACCCCTCCATTGAGAGGTACCCTAGCCGATTGACCTGTAGGTTGTTGGCCCTTTTGGTACGGCAGCAAGCTAATCTAGAGGGGGTGTGAATAGGTTTTTCTGAAATCTGAAACATAAACTTAAACACAAAAAATTATCACTTGAAAGTTTGGTTAGTTTAGTGTGATAAAGAGTAAAAGTGCAGAAGCAAATAAATAATCACACAAATAACACAAGGGATTTATCCTGGTTCGGCCCTTCCCACATGGAAGTCCTACGTCCAGTCCCCAAGCAACCTCTTGGGATTTTACTAACCAAGGGTACAATCCCCCTCAAGGACAATACAACACCCAACACCCCAGCTGGTCTTCTTCTCTTTCCCAGGCAAGAAGGCAGCCCACTTCTTTTACAGGTCAAGAAGCCAACCTCCTGGTACAAACCCCAGTGTGGTTCTGCTAGACACAAACCCCTAGCTAGGTTCTACACTGTATACAGTCCTACATCTGAACAGAAATCTTTCTTAGAAAAGAAAGAACAAAGCTGAGAGTTGGAACAGATGAAAACAAACTAAAAGAAACTCTCAGCTAAAAGACACTCTCCCCAGATTACAAGATGCACACAGAGAGAGTGAAGAGAGGAAGGTTTGAAAGCGTTGAAGACTTCTGCTATGAAAGGCTTCTCTTGATTTGGCTCGAGCTCTTCTCTATTTCTTTGAGTGTATGTGGAGTTGAGGTTCCTCACAGGATGCACACTCCTTCAAAGATCTTCAGGAAAAAATTCCTCCTTCTTCAGCCTTGCTTTATCTTTTATATGAGCAGCTTTGAAGAAATCCGTTGGAGTTCTAGCCGTTGCTCATCTTCTCTTTCTTCTGATATTTTGTGGTCTACGAGGTCTGCAAGCATAGAAGAAAGTGCTTAGATAAAAGAGTGTTTCTGTCAAAAAGGTTCATACCTCTATGTTTCTTGTTGCCACCCAGAAGTAGTAGTAACTCCCTTTTTATTGGCAGGAAAGAAGAGATCTAGAAAGATAAGCAAAAAGATCTCCTGTCAGAAAGATAGAAGATTATGCAAATCAATAATATATGATTTTTTCACTAGATGCCAAAAGACACTTTGAAATATTAAGGAAATCTATGTTTAAATGATCGAATCCATGTTTGAGTGACCAAATCCATGTTTTTAGAAGCGAATGCATGTTTGAGTGACCAAATCCATGTTTTTAAGTGAATCCATGTTTCACTTATCAAATCCTTATGAGAGCAAATCCATGTGAGAGCAAATCCATGTTTCACTATGAGAGTGAATCGATGTGACAGCGAATCCTTATGAGAGTCACTTATCGAATCCTTATGAGAGCGAATCCTTATGAGAGCGAATCGATATGAGAGTCACTTATCAAGTCCTTATGAGAGTGAATCGATATGAGAGCGAATCGATGTGAGAGTCACTTATCGAATCCTTATGAGAGCGAATCCTTATGAGAACAAATCGATATGAGAGTCACTTATCAAATCCTTATGAGAGTGAATCGATTTGAGAGTGAATCGATGTGAGAGTCACTTATCAAATCCTTATGAGAGTGAATCGATATGAGAGTGAATCGATGTGAGAGTGAATCCTTATGAGAGCGAATCCTTATGAGAGCGAATCCTTATGAGACCGAATCCTTATGAGAGCAAATCGATGTGTGCACTTTGTGAACTAAAATCGATGTATATTGAATGGACATCGATTTAGCTTTTTAGTGCAAAACACACAGCGATAATTCCAAAAATTTATATTTATTAGGAAAATCTGATATTAATTATATTTAATAATATTTAATTAATAATAAGTTTTGTTATCACAAAAAATATCATAAATTTATATTTTACTTGGAAAACATGATATTAAATATTTTTAATAATATTTAATTAATCATAAATTTTGTTATCACCAAAATATAAGGGTAAAATATAGGAGTGGTTCAACAATCTTCCCCTTTTTGGTGATGACAAAATTTACGAGAATTTTCTGACAAAAATACTTAAAGCATAGAAAATACAGAAAATTCATAGATAATTCTCTCCCCTTTTTTGTCACTAACCAAAAAGGAAGGATCTTACTATGCATTCTCTCCCCTTTGTGAAAAATTTCTTACCATTGAGGGGTTCAACAATGATTGACATTAATGAATAACTCCCCCTTAGTCTGTGCTCCCTCTGAATGAGATACTCTTCCTGAAAGAGACTTGCAAATGATTGTTAGTAATATTAACATTTAAAAATGAATTAATGACTACTCCCTCTTCAGATATGAGTTGGATGAAGAGTTGGCAGTCATCAATGCCTTGAGCATCCTTGATCCTGATGCTCCAAGGCTATCCTGCAAATAAACTACTTAGTAGTAGGTACCCAAATCGTTTTGGGTCCTTGATGGCTAGATGCATGAAAATAACCTTTAGGAATCCAAACTAAGTGCCTTGTTGTGCAGGTATTTACTCTGTGTCCTAATTTATTGCAATGAGAACAACAATGAATATAAATTGTTTTGCCGTTTTTATTATCTTTGTATTGTCTATTTAGAACACAATTTTTGGAAACCTTTTCTTTTACAGGGACCTTTTTCTGAGACATCTTGGTTTCTTTTACAAATTTTGGTAATGGATATTTTTCAGGAATTATGACTTGTTTTCCTTTTTCAGGAGGTATGTAACCAAGCCCTTGTTTGTTATTTCCAGATTTTAACCTTTTAAACATAGAGCTAGAGATGTTTTTCCTCTAGTTAACTTCCTAACTGATTCTTTTAAATAAAGATTTTCTTCAGTTAGAGTTTTTAATTTTTCTTCTAACTCTAATTTTTCATTGTCCTTATTTTTTAAATCTTCATTCAAAAGATAAATGTTATCTTTGCTGTCCTTTAATTGTTTTTCTAGTTGCTTCAATTCGGATTTAAGATCAGAATTGATGTTTTCTAAGAAAATAGTGTTGTTTTTCAGATTCTTTAATTTTTTTACAACATTTTTTATGTTTTTTATATAGTTCATTAAATACTTCTTCTAAGTCTTCAGACTCTGACCCTGAATCAGTGCATGAATCAAAAAATGGGTCAGAATTTACCTCATCTAGTCCTACCATGAGGGCTAGACTTTCTTGCTCTTTTTTGGAATCTAAGCTTGATGATTCTGAAGTTGTGGCCTCTTCATTTTCCCAAGCAGCCGCCATGGCTTTTCTTTTGAATTTCTTGTGCTTCATTTTGGACTTTTCTGGTTGACCAGTCTTCTTTAGTCTAGGACAATCTTGTCTTAGATGTCCAGGTTTTCTGCATTCATAGCAGACTGGTTCTTTTTCCTTTCCCTCTTTCTTTTGAATCCTTCTTGATCCATTTTTCTTCTTCTTGAGAATTTTCTGAAGCTTGGACAGTACATCATCTACATCACTGTCTTCAGAATCTGCATCTTTTGAACCAGAAGAAGAGGAAGAGGTGGAAGGAGTAGCTGCAACTTTGAGAGCATTAGTACATTTTTTCTTAGATGAGCTTTCAGATAGTTGCTCCATATTAATTTCATGTGCCATGAGAGAACCTATTAAGTTATCAATAGAAAGTTTGGTTAAGTCATGGGCTTCTTCAATAGCAGTTACTTTAGGTGTCCATGAAAGAGTTAAAGACCTAAGTATCTTTCTAACGGTTTCTTCATTAGAAAGAGTTTTACCAAGAGAATTTAAACCTACTACTATGCTTGAAAATCTATTATACATAGTAGTAATGTTTTCGTGTGGAAGCATTTTAAATTATTCGTATTGTGAAACAAGAATATCTATCCTAGTTTGTTTTACTTTATCTGTTCCTTCATAAGTTATTTGCAGTTTATCCCACATTTCTTTAGCAGATTTACAAGCGGATACTCTACTAAATTCCTTTTTGGATAAAGCACAACATAAATAGTTCTTAGCTTTAAAATTTAATGATAATTTATTTTTATCAGCTGCAGTAATGGCAGTAGTGCCAAGAACATGAACAATAACATAATCACCTACCTCGATTACCTGCCATAGATCAAAGTCTGTGCCTCAAATGAAGCATTCCATTCTCATTTTCAAATATTGGTAGTCCTCTCTATCAAAGAATGGAGGTCTGGTGACTGATTGACCTTCAGCATATCCTTGAGCTGCCATGGATCTTCTCTACGATCGTTAGATCTTCTTCATTGATCAGAGAACCTCACTCTGATACCACTTGTTGGCCCTTTTGGTACGGCAACAAGCTAACCTAAAGGGGGGGGGGGGGGTGAATAGGTTTTTCTAAAATCTGAAACAGAAGCTTAAACACAGAAAATTATCACTTGAAAGTTTGGTTAGTTTAGTGTGATAAGAGTAAAAGTGCGGAAGCAAATAAACAATCACACAAATAACACAAGGGATTTATCCTGGTTCGGCCCTTCCCACAAGAAAGTCCTACGTCTTGTAGCACCCCAGAAAATTTAATAGGTAAAAAAATTGAATAAATGGAAATAAATAATTTCCATAATACCAGAGTATTAAACATACGTATCATCATCGTATGTTCTAAAACACATCGAAAAATTCCGTAAAAACTATAAATCAACCCTGAACATTATTACTAAATGTTCCATAAAGAAATTTGTGCCAAGAAAAATCGGATTAGCCAAGTTTAAAGTGTTTTGCGACTTATTATCGTAATTCATGAATAAGTCAGAAAATCATTATCACACGTACTTGGATGAGTCAGAAAATTAAATAAAAATCATATATGGACTTCAAATAATATTCTCTAATGACCCATCAAGAAATTTGGTCAATAAAAATCATTTGGGCTAGTTTTAAGAGTTATTGTGACCGATTATCCAAATTAGGAAACAAGTCGAAAAATCGTTAACACGGAAATACGACGCAACCAAAATTAAATAAAAGTGTTGGAAAGACTTCCAACATTATATATTAATGACCCAATATCTTAATTGGGCCAATGGACCACATATGACCCAAAAATCAAATAAAGCTAGAAAATGCATGGAAATTCGTAACTCTAAATAGACTGAAATTAGAAAGAGGCAATTTGAGTTGAATTGGGATAGAAACATGCATTCTTGGCAACCCAAATTCATGCTTAACTAGGGTGGGAGGTTTCCTAAAGCCTCACACACTCTAATGGAGGAAGAAATCCTCAATTAGGAAACTAACAAGCCAAAACCGCAACTCTTCTTTCCTAGTCACAATAGGACTCCTAAACACCATGGTTGCTTAAATACTCTTCACCAAACCTAAGGATGAGTTTTAGTACTTGATAGGGTCGTGTGGAGGAGCTCTTGGTGGCTGAGGAGCTGTGGAACGCCCACACCAAGCCGTTCTTCTTCCCCTTCTCGTCTGCTGTGACCTGCACAAACGTCCACTTGAAGTCGACCAAAGGTGAGTCAAACCATAACCAAACCTTGCAAGGCCTATACCCCTGTAAAGAGGGTCAAGTCTACGTTCTAACCCAAGTGGAATGCCCAAATTCCATGTAGTATACACGGAGTTAAGCATTCTCCTCCAAGTGGTCTGAACACAGGTTTTCTGGAAAAATGGGACTCTTCAACCCAGAAGGTAGCTTTTCTCGGGCCAAACCTTAACATATCCTATACCAATGTGTAGAGAATTAAGTTAGCTTTCATTTCCCACTGGTTTCATCGAATTTCATTGAGTAGATTTTGAACTATAAGCTTTTTCCAAAGTCGCGCACTGTTAGGGTTTTTCCCGTTCTTTATTTATTGTATGCGATTTGAGACCGAATTAGAGCAAAAACACAACATGAAAGTTTTTCTACTAGTTGTCCTCGTCATGTTTTGTGTTGAACGTTTTATCTAAATATCATTAGATAGAGAGTATAAGTGTGGCAAGAGGTTTGCTGCATGAAACTACATTTTTCATGTTACACTTGGTGTTACGTTGTGTTGACTTGATTAAAGCCTATCGAAACCCTCATGGTGTTCTAATTCTGATTTACTGGAAGCACCCTCACATGTCTAGATTAGTTTAAAACTGGTTTCGTTATCCTTCATACACTGTACAATTTGTTCTCTATTTTTGAAGCACCTTGTGTAAATATAAGGCTGTTCTGGACCGCAATCCAAGAGCATGTCATTTCTCTGCCAGATTCAGACGCAGACCCTGTGAACAAGATGTCCCGATAGGGCGCGTTCTGTGGTCTTGTCGCGACAGCATACCCCGTCATGTTCTGAACGCGACGAAGCGCTACGTCGCTACCTTGCTGCCTGATCTGACTGCCCCGTCGCGTTCTTCACATCCCAGTGTCGCGTTCTGTTCCCGACCCATCGCGACCCTTATGGGGATCCGTCGCGACCTGACCTTCGGGTCTGACCGCCCTGTCGCCTTCTTCATAAGCACCCGTCGCGATCTGCCTGCGTGATCAGACAAGCATGTTGCGATCCTTACAAGGCACTGTCGCGATCTGATCTGACCCCGTCGCGATCCTTACAAGGGTCCGTCGTGACCTCAGGATTTTTCATGAACCCCACTTATTTTCTTGCAAACCTAACCGCTGTACCTGAGGTCTGTTTAAATATGATTTTAGCACGTGATTCACATGTCTTAGGTCTGATCATTGCATGATGGTTATTTAATGGCTTAAAAGTGATTAACCCATTTAAAAAGCCTTAATTACATGAATATTATTCTAATTACTTTCTTAATGATATGATCATTCATGAAACTTGTGATTTACTCTTGTTACCGTTCTAGCTTGATTTAAATGATAATTATTATCTTAAAATCTTGTAAACCCATGTGTAGTTAAATGCATTGTCCATTGCATGCCATCATGTTAAGTGTTTTTCGCGAGTCTGAGACCGATGGACTGTGAATTGACACGCGTACATCACTACACATGTGCACTTCCAGGCAGCCCTTTCTTGGGGATTTGGAAGCTCTCTACCGGTCATTCCGAATCGGTAGACTAGTGACCTTTTCTCTAAGGCCTCCGTAATCTCCTCTGACCATGGATTCCCACATGGCCGGCGAGTTGGTTGTACCATTGAAGTTCCCTGGAGATAGCCTGCACTTCCTTTCTCTTCTTGTTCTCGGAGTGTGATTTACAATCTAGACTAAAGCCATTAATGTAAAGATTAAACTAAAATGTAAATCGTACCGCTGTGCTGTCGAATTTATCTCTTGACCATTGTTATCATGAAATCATGTTCAATTTACTTATTACTAGTTCTCATCATCATCATGAACATGACATTACACATGCTTGCTTTTTGAAACTCTCATTGGCCATTATAAATGACTGTGGGTATCTACATTTAAAATTTAAGTGAGATGCTGACCGGGCACGGCGAATGTCCAAGGGCTCCAGTCTAGCCCCAATGACAGAGAGTCATAAATATACTGTTAACCATGGGGTATAATGATTACTGGCGTTGCATCTGCGCTGGGAGTCGTGCGTGTCGTGTTGAATGATAGATACAATAACCACATACACGTGTCCTGTTGTACATTCTTGATGGATCTTTTCTTGGTGTACATTAGTGTCTGCATGTCTGATTAGTATTACATGATCGTGCTCGTGCGTGCTTGCGTGATATGGCCATCCTGCATTTATTGCAATTAGTGATATCTTGCGTTCGTGAAAGCTATTGACATCAAGTGAAATATTGCGTGCTTGTACAAAGTGATCTATTTCTAGTTCTATCTTGTTATATCTTTCTAGATCTCGTTCTATCATGATCTCTCTATCTAGCTTGTTTCATGTATCATGTTTTAACGAGTTTTATTCATACATGCATATTATGACATTCATCGTGCTTACCTAGTTCTAAATCGTTAATCACTTATATTATTGCCCGCACATTGAGATATAAATCCTACTGGGCTAGTTTGCTCATCCCCTACTTTTACCCAATCTAGGTGACTATGAAGTTCAAGGGGAAGAGCAAGTCGAGGATGGGAATGCGTCCGAGTGATGAGCGTTCCAACTATGAGTCTAGTTATAGTAGTTTGCTTTGAGTGTTAGACTCATGTAGTAGGAAGTGAGGAATAAATGTAATTTCCCTTTTTTATTGAGTCTTAGTCCTGTAATAGTTTCCATTTGGAATACAATGAATTGAGATTTGAATAAAAGATTAGTTGAGTTCAATATTTGGGCCCTATGATGATGTATGTTGTTATACATTTAGTGTGTGCTAGCTAGAGGCTTATTTGCCGACTGTTCACGTCTCGGGATATCGACTCGAATTAATTCTGAATTATTATTAATATCCGCTGCGTAATTCTCGGGACGTGACAGTTTAGTGGTATCAGAGCCTAGGAATACCAAATAGGATATATGTCTCAGGACTAGGACATACCTA
Organism: Colocasia esculenta; assembly: GCA_014218235.1. NCBI lineage: Eukaryota > Viridiplantae > Streptophyta > Magnoliopsida > Alismatales > Araceae > Colocasia > Colocasia esculenta. The sequence goes on along the minus strand of CM024754.1, from coordinate 82,391,963 downwards.
TGGAACCTAGGTCATGGAAATTAAATACAGTACCTGGTGAGAATGGGTAGAGACTGGGAATATGATAGAATGAACAAAACACTCCTACCCATTGACTCTTATAATGTATCTAGAGACATTAATTGGTTTCCATCCTTTTGTCAGGAACCCTCTTAACTCTTGCACTCAACTGCAATGGCCCGCAACTAGTGGCAAGCTATGCAAGACACTGTGGCTGGTATGACCCAAGCATTACAAAATGTAGTACAGGCTGGAAATCAGGCTGCCGCTGCAAGGAACGGAGCCGGTGATCTACACTGCAATTTTAGGAGTTTGAATCCCCCTCGTTTCTCTGGATCCCCTGATCCGGACGAGGCAGAGAACTGGCAGGAGGAGATAGAAAGGATCTTCCAAGTCATGCAATGCACTAATAGGGGAAAAGTGGTACTGGCCACTTTTCAATTCACTAAGGATGCCTGAGCATGGTGGAAGGCCACATCGGCCCACTGCCTAATGTTGGCGAACTGGAGTGGGCCGGATTCCTGGAGATATTCCGGGGAAAGTATTTCTCTGAGAGAGTTAAAGAGAAGAAGGCAGCGGAGTTTGCCGCACTAAAATAGAAAGGAATGTCCGTGGTTGAGTATGAGGCTCAGTTCGCACGACTGGCTGTGTACGCCCCACATCTGGTGGGCACGGAAAGACTAAAGGCCAATCGTTTCATGGATGGGCTCAGGCCCATGTTCATTGAAAAGCTCGGACCACACAACAAACCTACACTGAGATGGTCCAAAGAGCTCAACTGGTTGAAGATACTATGGCTAAGGTGGAAGGCATGAGGGGAAAGGACATCTCAAAGCCGACCTTTACAAAAAGGGGAGTAGTCGATACAACTGGAACTTTCCCCAATAACAACAGTAACAACAACAAAAGGCCAACCACTGGGAAGGACTATGGCATGGAGAAAAAGATCAAAGTAGAAGAAGCAATGACGGTGGAGTATTGTAAATTTTGCAACAAGCCTGGGCACCATGCGGACAAGTGCTGGAAGAAGGCCGGGGCTTGCTTGCGATGTGGGAGTCATGAACATCGTATACCGAACTGTCCCATGCTAAAAGACCAAGCTGGAAGGAACCAATGAGTGGTAAAGCGTTAGGGACGGGTGAATGCAATGATGCAAGTGGAGCTTCCGGAAGGAGGTATGATTGTTAAACACCTAGACTGATCTTATGATGTTTCTAAGTGGGGGAGATCATTAAGGAGAGATTAGGAATAATCTAGTAATTATACCATAGTTCATCTGGAGGATTAAGATGGAGTTATGTCAACCGTGAAAGAAAATAGGAGTGGAAGGAACCAAATGAATAGTACGGGTGGCCATAGGTGTAGATGTTGGACTAGCATCCACGATGTGGAAACAAGTTATAGGACGTAAATCCGAAACGAGCTCAAGAATCATAACTATCAAAAGCTAATTAATGATCTATGAATTTGGGGACCAAATTCTCTTAAGTGGGGGAGGGTGTAGCACCCCGGAAAATTTAATAGGTAAAAAATTTGAATAAATAGAAATAAATAATTTCTATAATACCAGAGTATTTAAACATACGTATCATCATCGTATGTTATAAAACACATCGAAAAATTCCGTAAAAATTATAAATCAACCCTGAACATTATTACTAAATGTTCCACAAAGAAATTTGTTCCAAGAAAAATCGGATTAGCCAAGTTTAAAGTGTTTTGCGACTTATTATCGTGATTCATGAATAAGTCAGAAAATCATTATCACACGTACTTGGATGAGTCAGAAAATTAAATAAAAATCATATATGGACTTCAAATAATATTATCTAATGACCCATCAAGAAATTTGGTTCAATAAAAATCATTTGGGCTAGCTTTAAGAGTTATTGTGACCGATTATCCAAATTAGGAAACAAGTCGGAAAACCGTTAACACGGAAATATGACACAACCAAAAATTAAATAAAAGTGTTGGAAAGACTTCCAACATTATATATTAATGACCCAATATCTTAATTGGGCCAATGGACCACATATGACCCAAAAATCAAATAAAGCTAGAAAATGCATGGAAATTCGTAACTCTAAATAGACTGAAATTAGAAAGAGGCAATTTGAGTTGAATTGGGATAGAAACATGCATTCTTGGCAACCCAAATTCATGCTTAACTAGGGTGGGAGGTTTACTAAAGCCTCACACACTCTAATGGAGGAAGAAATCCTCAAATTAGGAAACTAACAAGCCAAAACCGCAACTCTTCTTTCCTAGTCACAATAGGACTCCTAAACACCATGGTTGCTTAAATACTCTTCATCAAACCTTAAGGATGAGTTTTAGAACTTGCTAGGGTCGTGTGGAGGAGCTCTTGGTGGCTGAGGAGCTGTGGAATGCCCACACCAAACCGTTCTTCTTCCCCTTCTTGTCTGCTGCGACCTGCACAAACCATCCACTTGAAGTTGACCAAAGGTGAGTCAAACCATAACCAAACCTTGCAAGGCCTATACCCATGGAAATAGGGTCAAGTCTACGTTCTAACCCAAGTGGAATGCCCAAATTCCATGCAGTATACACGGAGTATTAAGCATTCTCCTCCAAGTGGTCTGAACACGGGTTTTCTGGAAAAATGGGACTTCTTCAACCCAGAAGGTAAGTTTTATCGGGCCAAACCTTAACATATCCTATACCAATGTGTAGAACATTAAGTTAACTTTAATTTCCCACTGGTTTCATCGAATTTCATTGAGTATATTTTGAACTATAAGCGTTTTCCCAAAGTCGCGCACTGTCAGGGTTTTTACCATTCTTTATTTGTTGTATGCGATTTGAGACCGAATTAGAGCAAACCCACAACATGAAAGTTTTTCTACTAGTTGTCCTCGTCATGTTTTGTGTTGAACATTTTATCTAAATATCATTAGTTAGAGAGTTATAAGCATGGTAAGAGGTTTGCTGCATGAAACTATGTTTTTCAGGTTACACTTGGTGTTACGTTGTGTTTGACTTGATTAAAGCCTATCGAAACCCTCATGGTGTTCTAATTCCGATTTACTGGAAGCACCCTCGCATGTCTAGATTAGTTTAAAACTGGTTTCGTTATCCTTCATACACTGTACAATTTGTTCTCTATTTTTGAAGCACCCTGTGTCAATATAAGGCTGTTTTGGACCGCAATCCAAGAGCATGTCATTTCTCTGCCAGATTCAGGCGCAGACCTGTGAACGCGATGGCCCGATAGGCCGCGTTTTGTGGTCTTGTCGTGACAGCATACCCCATCGCATTTTGAACGCGACGAAGCGCTCCGTCGCTACCTTGCTGCCTGATCTGACTGCCCCGTCGCGTTCTTCACATCCCAGTGTCGCGTTCTGTTCCCGACCTGTCGCGACCCTTACGGGGATCCGTCATGACCTGACCTTCGAGTCTGACCGCCCTGTCGCCTTCTTCATAAGCACCCGTCGCGATCCACCTGCCTGATTAGACAAGCCTGTCGCGATCCTTACAAGGCACTGTCGTGATCTGATATGATCCTGTCACGATCCTTACAAGGGTCCGTCGCGACCTCAGGATTTTTCATGAACCCCACTTATTTCTTGCAAACCTAACCGCTGTACCTGAGGTCTGTTTAAATATGATTTTAGCACGTGATTCACATGTCTTAGGTCTGATCATTGCATGATGGTTATTTAATGGCTTAAAAGTGATTAACCCATTTAAAAAGCCTAATTACATGAATATTATTCTAATTACTTTCTTAATGATATGATCATTCATGAAACTTGTGATTTACTCTTGTTACCGTTCTAGCTTGATTTAAATGATAATTATTATCTTAAAATCTTGTAAACCCATGTGTAGTTAAATGCATTGTCCATTGCATGCCATCATGTTAAGTGTTTTTCGCGAGTTTGAGACCGATGGACTGTGAATTGACATGCGTACATCACTACACACGTGCACTTCTAGGCAGCCCTTTCTTGGGGATTTGGAAGCTCTCTACCGGTCATTCCGAATCGGTAGACTAGTGACCTTTTCTCTAAGGCCTCCGTAAATCTCCTCTGACCATGGATTCTTACATGACCGGCGAGTTGGTTGTACCATTGAAGTTCCCTGGAGATAGCATGCACTTCCTTTCTCTTCTTGTTCTTGGAGTGTGATTTACAATCTAGACTAAAGCCATTAATGTAAAGATTAAACTAAAATATAAATCGTACCGCTATGCTGTCAAATTTATCTCTTGACCATTGTTATCATGAAATCATGTTCAATTTACTTATTACTAGTTCTCATCATCATCATGAACATGACATTACACATGCTTGCTTTTTGAAACTCTCATTGGCCATTATAAATGATTGTGGGTATCTACATTTAAAATTTAAGTGAGATGCTGACCGGGCACGGCGAGTGTCCAAGGGCTCCCGTCTAGCCCCAATGACAGAGAGTCATAAATATACTGTTAACCATGGGGTATAATGATTACTGGCGTTGCATCTGCGCTGGGAGTTGTGCGTGTCGTGTTGAATGATAGATACAATAACCACATACACGTGTCCTAGTGTACATTCTTGATGGATCTTTTCTTGGTGTACATTAGTGTCAACGTGCCTGATTAGTGTTACATGATCGTGCTCTTGCGTGCTTGCTTGCTTGCGTGATATGGCCATCCTGCATTTATTGCAATTAGTGATATCTTGAGTTCGTGAAAGCTATTGACATCAAGTGAAATATTGCGTGCTTGTACAAAGTGATCTATTTCTAGTTCTATCTTGTTATATCCTTCTAGATCTCGTTCTATCATGATCTCTCTTTCTAGCTTGTTTCATGTATCATGTTTTAACGAGTTTTATTCATACATGCATATCATGGCATTCATCGTGCTTACCTAGTTCTAAATCGTTAATCACTTATATCATTGCCCGCACATTGAGATATAAATCCTACTAGGCTAGTTTGCTCATCCCCTACTTTTACCCAATCTAGGTGACTATGAAGTTCAAGAGGAAGAGCAAGTCGAGGATGGGAATGCGTCCGAGTGATGAGCGTTCCAACTATGAGTCTAGTTATAGTAGTTTGCTTTGAGTGTTAGGCTCATGTAGTAGGAAGTGAGGAATAAATGTAATTTCCTTTTTTTATTGAGTCTTAGTCCTGTAATAGTTTCCATTTGGAATACAATGAGTTGAGATTTGAATAAAAGATTAGTTGAGTTCAATATTTGGGCCCTATGATGATATATGTTGTTATACATTTAGTGCGTGCTAGCTAGAGGCTTATTTGCCGACTGTTCACGTCTCGGGATATCGACTCGAATTAATTCCGAATTATTATTAATATCCGCTGCGTAATTCTCGGGACGTGACACGTCCAGTCCCCAAGCAACCTCTTGGGATTTTACTAACCAAGGGTACAGTCCCCCTCAAGGACAATACAACACCCAGCACCTCAACTGATCTTCTTCTCTTTCCCGGGCATGAAGGGAGCCCACTTCTTTTACAGGTCAAGAAGCCAACCTCTTGGTATAAACCCCAGTGTGGTTCTGCTAGACACAAACCCCTAGCTAGGTTCTACACTGTATACAGTCCTACAGCTGGACAGAAATCTTTCTTAGAAAAGAAAGAACAAAGCTGAGAGTTGGAACAGATGAAAACCAACTAAAAGAAACTCTCAGCTAAAAGACACTCTCCCCAGATTACAAGATGCACACGTAGAGAGTGAAGAGAGGAAGGCTTGAAAGTGTTGAAGACTTCTGCTATGAAAGCCTTTTCTTGATTTGGCTCGAGCTCTTCTCTCTTTTTTTGAGTGTATGTGGAGTTGAGGTTCCTCACAGGATACACACTCCTTCAAAGATCTTCAGGAAAAAACTCCTCCTTCTTCTTCAGCCTTGCTTTACCTTTTGTATGAGCAGCTTTGAACAAATCCGTTGGAGTTCTAGTCGTTGCTCATCTTCTCTTTCTTCTGATATTTTGTGGCCTACGAGGTCTGCAAACATAGAAGAAAGTGTTTAGATAAAAGAGTATTTCTGTCAAAAAGGTTCATACCTCTATGTTTCCTATTGCCACCCAGAAGTAGTAAGTAACCCCCTTTTTGTTTGCAGGAAAGAAGAGATCTCGAAAGATAAGTAAAAAGATCTCCTGTCAGAAAGATAGAAGATTACACAAATCAATAATATATGATTTTTTCACTAGATGCCAAAAGACACTTTGAAATATAAAGGAAATCTATGTTTAAATGATCGAATCCATGTTTGAGTGACCAAATCCATGTTTTTACAAGCGAATGCATGTTTGAGTGACCAAATCCATGTTTTTAAGTGAATCCATGTTTCACTTATCAAATCCTTATGAGAGCAAATCCATGTGAGAGCAAATCCATCTTTCACTTATCAAATCCTTATGAGAGTGAATCGATGTGAGAGCGAATCCTTATGAGAGTCACTTATCGAATCCTTATGAGAGCGAATCCTTATGAGAGCGAATCGATATGAGAGTCACTTATTAATCCTTATGAGAGTGAATCGATATGAGAGTGAATCGATGTGAGAGTCACTTATTGAATCCTTATGAGAGCGAATCCTTATGAGAGCGAATCGATATGAGAGTCACTTATCAAATCCTTATGAGAGTGAATCGATTTGAGAGTGAATCGATGTGAGAGTCACTTATCAAATCCTTATGAGAGTGAATCGATATGAGAGTGAATCGATGTGTGAGTGAATCCTTATGAGAGCAAATCCTTATGAGAGCAGATCGATGTGAGCACTTTGTGAACTGAAATCGATGTATATTGAGTGGACATCGATTTAGCTTTTTAGTGCAAAAACACAACGATAATTTCAAAAATTTATTTATTAGGAAAATATGATATTAATTATATTTAATAATATTTAATTAATAATAAGTTTTGTTATCACAAAAAATATCATAATTTATATTTTACTTGGAAAACATGATATTAAATATTTTTAATAATATTTAATTGATCATAAATTTTGTTATCACCAAAATATAAGGGTAAAATATAGGAGTGGTTCAACACATGTTTCATTTTGGAGGGACATGTGCGTGCCAGGCAGGTAACACAGACTCTGTCCTGGGAGCGGTTCGCAACCATAATGGATCAAAAGGAACAAGGATGAAAATCATATAGGAAATCTAGATAGGAAAATTCTTGACAAACTGGCAGGAACAACTCGCTCGAAGGCAGACCTTCTGATTCGGAGTGGAATATGGTTTCTTGTGTTGATTATGAGGACTGGTTGGGCACTCAACAAGGGCTCATCATTAGCCAGGGATGAGTCGTGGAAGCTCAAAGTCCTACATGATGCATGCTGGGCTGAAAGAAAAAGAAATCATTAAATCAAATGCAAAGAAAGGAGAAAATAGAAAATATACCAAGGATAATATTGCTAAGCCAGACAAGAATGGGTCAAGAGACTACCTGCAACCGCTGTGTAGGTCTGAATCCATCGTTCCCAAACTTATCTAACTCAACAGCCTATCCAGCGATTAGTAATGTTCACCTAGATCATCACTGTTTTTGATAAAGGGGAACTCAAATCTCAGAGCACGTTGAGAACCAGCCGGTCCTTGAAACGATATAGTAAGTAAAGTAATGTATAGTAATGCAAGGGAATAAAGGGAAGAGATACTTACCTGTGATGTTCCTTTTTTGTGATTTTGTGATTTTTTTTGTTTTTCTGGTAAGCAAGTGAAGTAAACAAACACAATAACGATAAATATATACATACAAACAATAAAAATCATAAACAAATCATGTATAAACATATAAAGACACACCAGATAGAAATACGACACACATGGGGGTCGCGACTATGTCGCGGTGCCCTGGGTGACCGCGACCTTGACGCGCCGTATCGTGGCATCGCGACACCAGTCCATGAGATAAACATAGAAAAATCCGTCTTTATCCTCATCTAAGCCTATCTACTCTTCATTAGGACTCCTACACCTACCCTACTGCAACTCTATCACCTAGGTACAGGTTTGGGTTGGATTAGCTCCCCTAGGGCTCTATAAATAGGGCTGTAGGGGGCCTAAATTCGTAATTCACCCTCTCTCTCATCCTCTCTCTTAATTTTCCCTCTCTTAAGCTACGAAGAGAGCTTTCTCCTCCCTCCAAGCTGATCCCCAGCCCCATGGGGGTCCTAAGGCTGCTAGGGAGTCACATGCGGAGCTGCTGCGACTCTCCTTCGTGCCCGGGCACATTTGCACACGGCCGATCTCCAAGTAAGCAACTTTCTCTCTCTACTAGTTCTTCTTCTCTCTCTTCTAGTTCTTCTTTTTCTACCAACTCTCTCTTTTATTTTTCTGCTATTCTAGATCCTCCCGGGCCAAAGGAGATTTTCCAAGGTCCCTTGGTTGGTGCCTATGCTAGACTTGCTTCCCCTGGCATCTACCCGTCACCTGCGCGAGTGGGGGCTCTCAACGGTGCTTGTTCTAGCGAAACAATACCACAAGATCGTGCACATGTGGGACAGCCTTACTACATTGGTGGAGTTGTGGCACCCCCAGACACATACGTTCATCTTCCCCGCATTCTAGGCTACCATACTGCTAGAGGAGCTGGAGTTGATGTTGGGGCTTCTGAAGTACAAGAGAGTAGAAGAGTATGGCTTCTCCTACACCATGGCTCCTATCGACGCATGGGGCATACTCGGGGAGATCATCACCAAGAAGACGGATTTGTACACTATGACCAGCCGCACGCACATCCATCTTCTCCCTATTTCCCAGTGGATCGTCTCCCAGTGCAAGCGCAAGACTGGGAACTACCTCGCCATAGCAAAAGCCACCGCCATCTGCATCTGCGGCGTCATTCTTTTCCCGGCGGAAGACGGTCTCCTCTCAGTCCCCAACCTGAGCACTATCAACTGCATATCAGAAGGTATGAGCATCTCACAGGCCGTCTTGGGTTATCTATATGCTGGTCTTTCTTCTGCAGCCACCGGCGGGCCTTTCTTTGGCTCCGTCATTGCTCTCGAGCTTTGGATGGGGATGCACATTCAATTCCGGGCGATGGACAACCTCTCCACTCAGTGCAAGAGCATGCTGCACCACCCCTTAGCTTTCGTGGGTGCACCTCTCTACATGACACCTCAAGCATGGTGCAAGACCGCGCAGGTAAAGGGGCTAAAGGAATGGCGCAACTACTTCAAGACAATGACAGTGGTAAACTTTGACATGCGCCCGCGCTCCCTCTACCACACGATGATCCGCCTGCCTCAACGCACCGGGTTAGCTTTACGGCTCATAGGCGACGAGGCATTGGTTCTATACAACCCGGACTGCTGCCACCTTCAGTGCGGGGTTGCACGCACGGTGATGCCACTTCTCTCTCACTTCCCTCCCATTCAAACACGTAAGCGGAACGATGACCAAGATGAACGGGATGTGAGGAGCGCCATTGTTCACTGGGAAGAATGCGCTACGAGCCTCCTCCAGGCTGAGGTAATGGAGGATGAGGACGTGACTTGAGAGTACCTCGAGGCATTGAAGAGGGTTCGCCCAATTGAGACTACTTGAGATAGATTTGATTGATGTAGGCATGGTATCAGATGGTAATTAGGGCAGGAAAGTGCATTTGATTGAATGTAGGGAAGATTAGACATTGTATTTGATGATTTGAATTAGTAAAATCAGACTTCTAAGCACTTTGGGCAATGCTCTGTCTATGTCGTGACCCTTATAGATGTCGCCTTAATGTCGCGACGAAGCGGTAGGGCACAGCAGTGTCGTGGCCTATCTAACCATCGTGACATTAACGCGACGTCCTAAGGCGTCGCGACACCAATTGGTGATTCAAAAACACAGAAACCCCCTTTTCTCCTTCTCGCGCCTTCAAACCTCTCTTGCTCTCGGCAATTTCCCCCTTGGAGATTTTTGCTAGCCCACTTGCTTGCTCTCTCAAACGCCCTCTCTTGGCTTCTCACTCACCCACACTTCCCAAAACTAGCAACGATGGAGGGAGGCGGTGATGGCAGCACAGGTTCCTCCCGCGGGAAGGGGAAGAGGACGGCGGTGAGGAGGAGCTCTCGACATCAGGAGGTGACGCCTCCGGTGGAGGAGGCAGTGCCGGAGGTGGAGATGGAAGAGGAGGAAGTTTCGGAGGTTGACCTTGAGGCGGCGGCAAGGGCTCGCGATCAAGCAATGAAGAAAGTAGGTGTTCGAGGCCCTTAGCCTTTGATTTATGTGTGTGGATGGATGGAGAGACCCCACAGAGGGCGATTGTAGGGTGTGATGCCCAGAGAAATGACCCCCGGACGGGATATGTTCCGGTCGGCCACCGCCTGAGAACACGACGGCTCGGCCCGTTGTGACACCAGATGTCGCGACGCCGTGACCTTGTCGTGTCGGCAAAGACCGCCGTGAAATGGTCGCGGTCCAACAGGGGGTCGCAACCATGTCGCGACGTATTGGAGCGTCACGACAAAACCGCAGCCCACTAAGCTTCCGCAACCTCATCCGAGAGACCAACCTAGAGAATGATTAACTGATTTGTTGATAGATTTGTGCTTGCAGGGCGAAATGAGGGCTCAGGTCTCGTGGATCTTGCTTTTGGCGGTGTATCTAGCTTTCCTCGGGTTCAAGAGGGATAGATTAGAGGAGATGGGGTTTGGGGAGGTTCTCAAGATGGAGTGGATGAGGGCGGATGCTCCTCTCACCCAGGCCCTGTGCAGCAGGTGGGACATGGAGGCGACTGCCTTCGTGCTTCCATGGGGACACATGATCCCCAACCTGGAGGATGTGAGCAGGATCACCGGCCTGAGAGTGCACGGGCGTCCTGTGAGCGGTTATACCTACCCTTGCTACCGAGAGCTAGCCCATAGGCTGCTAGGTTTGACTGTAGGGCAGCGGTCCTCCCTCCTCTCTAGGGTTGAGTTGCAGGAGAGCCTAGGGCTATTCCACACTGGTAGAGGGGTGGCCGAGTCTGTAGATGAGAAGCTACATAGGTTGTCTGAGGGCTGCATCGAGAGGCTAGCTAGTGAGCCAGGGGCTCAGGCAGACCTAGACCTACGTTGCTTCCTCACCTTCTTCCTTGGCAGACTCCTATTTGCCACGAGGGGCGACCCGGTTCACTGCCGGTTCCTGCCACTGCAAGAGGACCTAGGGAAGGTAGGGAGCTATGTGTGGGGGGCGGCGTTCTTGGCGCATCAGTTTGAGAGCCTGGGTTCCTCAGACAGGCAGACGACTATCAGCGGCTTCTACCCCTTCCTTCAAGTACACTCTCCCTCTTACTTTTCTACTTAAACTGCCCTTTTGATATTAAATGTGAACTAACCATGCTTTCACGCTTTTCCTGCAGGTTTGGGCCTACCTACACCTCCTTGGCTTGAGGAGGGGGACTTTGGAGCGACCGAGCCTCGTGCCCATAGCTCGGCGCTGGGTGCCGTGTCGTGACACGCACCCCCTAGGGGACCAGCTGGCGTCCATCCAGGACGCCATCGATCTCTACCCTCAGCTAGATGTAAGTGTTCTAACCCCTCTTTGAGTTCAAATTGATTTGCTTTAATTGCTTGGCTATTGACAAGATGTGCTTGATGTGCAGGTGGTGTGGCAGCCGTATTTAGGGGAGGCAGACGAGGGACAGCCCTAGTTGGAGCTGGCCCACCCCTACTTCGGTAGGACGGTGTGGATCCACGCTCTCAACCTTGTGCTACCTCTCCACCACGATCTAAATTAGAGGTCCCTCGGCCTACGTCAGAGTGTGGTGGAGTTCCCAAGCCGAGACCGGACCCCTAGGCCTGGTCGGAGGTTCCGAGGACTCCACGACACCACAGACTGGCGCGAGTGAGCCCGTGAGCAGATAGACGACTGGGAGCGCCGTGGTAGGTGGTTCAGGTTTGAGGGCGTGTTGGATGACGCGTACCTGCAGGCATTCGCCTTGAAGTATGGGGTGAAGGTCTACAGAGGCGCGAGGTGACATGTAGATCTCTAAACTCAAACCCTATGAATTGAACCTTATTGAATTGAACTAATAGACCTGGGTGAATTGCAGGTGGACGTGGCTGGGGAGATTGCTTCACTTCGGGCTTTGCTGCACTCAGCGATGTAGGACCGGGAGGTAGCCCAGAGACAGGTGGATCAACTGGTAAGAACCTACTCAGACTTCAATAACTTACCAACTTCTTTTTTAGCTGACTGAGAAACTGACAAGTGTTGCATGTGCAGCGAGCGGAATTAGAGAGCGTGAGGAGGGCACAGGCCTGTGCATCCTCCTCCAGAGCAGCAGTAGAGACCTCACAGTCGGATTTGGAGGACCGACTGGCAGATGCAGTGAGGAGGGCCGAGGAGGCACGGGCAGATCTGGCAGAGTGGGTAAGCGTGACTTTAAATTTAAGTCGAAACTGATTTAGATTTTGACATTGACATACCCTTTTGTAGGTGACAGAGCTGGAGACTGCTATCGGCCAGGCGGCCTACTGGCGAGAGGAGGCAGAGACATCAGCAGCAGTGGTAGTTCGGCTATGCGTGCAGGTAGATGATATGACCAGCGAGTTGGTGAGGCTGCACACGCAGGGACTAGCTATGGACCAGGCGGAGTTGACCCGACTACGCTCCGAGCTGTTTGCATAGTAGACTGTGGCCCAGGAGCTCCGGGGTATAGTGACGGCCATAGGCCAGGCCCGGAGCAGGAGCAGGAGTGGAGTGAGTGGGGCGAGTGGCGCCTCCGTGGCACAGTTCTTGGCAGGTTCCTCCAGTCGGCGGAGGAACGAGGAGGAGGAGGGACGCCTAGCAGGACAGGCGAGTGCCCGGAGTGGTAGGGGTGGTGGTGAGATGCCACCTCCACCCGACATGCAGGAGGGATCTGGGGAAGGTGGTGGTGGACTGTGAGGAGCTTGTGAGCCACCTCCCCCTTATCTTTGTACATGATGTTTATTTTTAGTGGATCTTTATTTTTATGTTATGTTTGTGATTGAATGATTTGAGATTGACACGTGTGACACGAGGTCCGAGAGAGAAGAGGAGAGAGAGAGAGAGAGAGAGAGAGAGAGAGAGAGAGAGAGAGAGAGACGAGAGAGAGAGAGAGAGAGAGAGAAGAGAGAGAGAGAGAGAGAGAGAGAAGCTGAGTACCGTGTGGACTTGTTTCCAAAGATCCCTGTCCCTGACACTTAGCAAACAGGTTAGATCTGCTCTTTGGCTCGGCCCCCTTGCATTGAATGTAGTACCCTAGAATTTCCTTGAATGTATTCTGTTCATTGTGTGTTTATTTCTGCATAAATTGAATGCTGTTCTGTGTAGAACTAGGCGTCAAGATCATTTGACGTTAAAGCTTGTAAGCGGCAACATCGCATGCCGTTTATGGGATGTTAACGACGATAGGTATTGACGTTTAATATTTTTCTGAATTATTTAATTATGGCAAGACTATAAACGACATCAACGATGGACGTTTATATTTGGGGTAGACGACAACCTATGTTGACGTTAAACTGACTTGCCTGTTTTTGAGCTTTCCGTTCCGGATTAAGGAGATCGGCCGTTTCGGGAAGGTTTTAATGAGCTGATCCGATGCGTTTAGATCCGAGGGTCAGGATTAGGCTTGGTCATTGCTTGAGAGGTCTTTATAAGACCAGATCTCGCAGGAAGAAAAGGGGGTTTTTGCTTTGGTTCTGGAGGAGAGAAAGAGGGCCGAGGAAGGGATTTGCAGAGCGATCTGGTGCTTGTTCGTGCGGTTCGAAGGCATCTACACCGAGGAGATACATAGGACTTCGTGCCCAAAGGCTCATCCAGGCGGAGGAACTTCATCGGAGGAGGTTTCGGATTGCTTGAAGACGGAGGAAAGAACTGTCTCCCTGGCGAGACGGGCTTCTTCGAGCTCGGATTCGACACTCCATTAGGAGGGATTGAGGCAAGTTGCATGGGGGATTAGTTTAGGATATGTATATCTACGTATTTAACATTTTTCTATATTTTTAAAGCATGTAAACAACCTACGGGAAGGGTTAGAAACGTCGTTATTGCATGCAGGTTTCTGTGTTTTCTGTGTCTTAGAACTAGACGTCCAGGGTATTGCCGCCTATAATATGTAAACGGCAATATCGACTGCCGTTTAGTTCATCCGAAATATATATGTATTTTCTGTCCTTACTATATGTAAACGGCGCTATGTGCCGCCGTCGGTTTGTGTTAACGGCGCTATGTGCCGCCGCCTATAATTACTTAACGACAACGTATGTGGACGTCGACTATAGTAAACGTCATACTAATTGACGTCAAGTTTAACAGAATCATATATTCCAGAAATCTGAGTGAATTGGTTTTAAATGTATAATTTATGAATGTATGCGTTTCAGCCATGTAATATTAGAGTATGTTATTGTTATGGACTGTCTATTGCTATAATGTGCAGGTTCTATATATATATATATATATATATATATATGAATTGATGACATGCATAATTACATGACAATGATCAAGGTTTAAATTGTATAAGATAAGTACAATGATGTAAAAGAAAGCATGTTGATTGATGTTTAGATTACTGCAATAAATATGATATATCAGTAATCCCTGTTCCATGTGAAAATTGTGAGCTTTTCTCAATATTAAACCAATGTTAGTTAGTTGATTTAATAGAGTTAATTTCATGAAAAATAGTTGCAGAAATCAGAAAATTATGAAATTTGGCATGTGTATTGTAATTACTGATTTCGAATTTCTGTTAAAATTTCAGAATTTTTAGACATGTGTACGTTCTGTTATGAATTTCTGAACAATATATTACACATAGAATTGAATAAAAATGCATGAAAATGCAAGAATGAATATTAGTATCATGATAGAAATCTGTTGTACAGTAAATAGGATTTCAGAACTGAAAGTGTTGTACTTTGAAATATTGCATTGACACATGTTAAATAGTATGAAATGAAATGTCACTATCTATTATACACGTTAGTGTATGCATTATAACAATGATGCCAATAAGACATTGCTATCTTAGAGATTCCTACAAGGAACTACACCGTAGATGCCCCTATGGTAATGGTTCACCTACATGTAAAGAAAAATCCGTGGGCAACGGATTGAAATCCTGGAGGTAGACTTGTTCTACTGGTCAAGGTGGGAAGGACTTTCCCCGTTTTGCGCAAATACTATGACTTCATCACCGCATTGCCTAGGTGATAAGTGAATGTTAAATGACTACTGATCTCTAATTTAGTGTGGGCTATGTCTTGGCAACTATATGAAAATGACTACATGCTACAAGTTACATATCTACATGCTACATGTTACATGCTACAAGTTACATGTCTACCTGTTCTACATGCTACTACTGTTGTATATGCTTACATTCCTACATGTGAACTTGTTCAAAGGATTTCTTGTTACATGTCAATGTTTTAGTACTACTACATGAAAATTGTTGTAAAAGAATAGTGCATGTATAAGTGAGAAATTGATACATGAGAATTGTTGTAAGTCACATAACATCGAATAGTTTTCATGAATAAGTAATTCCATGCTACATGTGAAACATTTTTATTTCCTTAATTGTTAAAATCACCATGAAATGAATGATTGCCAATGGACTTAGAACTATAGTAAGAAAAGTATATGATATCAATGAATGGAATGCTAATGTACTACCATGTTTTAAAATTAATATAATGTAATATCTTGAACTGTCTTCATGTGATTTGCTGGGTCTTGTGGACTCATACTTGCCTAACATTTCAGGAGAGCCAGAGGATACGGTGGAGTTAGTGCAAACTGACTCAGAGCGTGAGGACGTGGAGACTTAGCTTGTCTTAGAGAGTTTTAGAGTGGCACTTGTATGTGAGGATCTTATGTAATTTCCTTTATGCAACTGATCATGGATTGTAATAAACCTTGGACTATTGTTATCTTTTATGCATTAGATTTGCTTTTGAATAAATGCTGATTGCAAGTGTTTAATTCCAAGTTCTGTTAATTATCATTGGAATTGAATAGTTATTTGTGTATATTTCAACCTGTATTGGAAATTGTTGGATTCGTTCCACTGTAATACCTCTACTAGATCCAATGTGAGTTGGTGTAACTGTACTGGGTCTAAGAGGGGCGTTACAGAGATTGGTATCAGAGCCAGGTTGAACATGTACATAAATAGAATATCAGTATTGTATTCATATTTCAAGTCTGCATAAAGAATTAGTCCAAGTTATGTAGGATGATAGGTTATTAAATAGGATGCTTATTTGCAGTCTATGGCGACTCGTGGACGTAGAGGAGCTGGCCCGCTCGAGGTGATGAGTCAGCAGGTGATCAGCAGACTCCAGCACAGCAGGCTCAAGACCAGGCGGGTGTACCTTTGCCACCCCCCCACCACCTGTAGACTACGGAGCATTGATGCAAGGATTGGTGCATGCGATGCAGACTCAGGCTCAGACTACAGCGGCATTGCAGGCGCAGGTGCAGGTTCAGGTCGGTAGCTGCAAGAATTATTCAAGGTGGTAATTGAAGAGTTGTTATCTAAGGGATGTTTTGGTTGTAGGCACGAGCACCAGCTCAGGATGCAGTTTTTGGAGGAGTGCCTATGATGGAAAGATTCAGGAGGATGACCCCGCCTTTCTTAAGGGAGAGAGTGATCCCATTCTTGCGGAGAGTTGGCTTAGAGAGACGGAGAAGATCTTTCGTGCCCTTCGTTGTGCGGAGAGGAGAGAGTGTCCTTAGCTACTTATATGCTGCAGGTAAAATATTTTAAGGAGTTTATGGGTATTGGTTGGAATATCTTAGTTAGATGTACTTACCTTCTTTTTCAGGAGCGTGCCGACGTATGGTGGTCTTCTGTACTTCGCACACAGTTTGAAGATGGTGCTATGGAGGTTGCATGGACTGAATTCGTCCGCTTGTTCAAGGCGAAGTACATTCCAGAGCACGTGCAGCCACATGGAGCAGGAGTTTTTGACGTTGACCCAGGGGTCAATGAGTGTACTTGAGTATGAGGCAAGATTTGCGGAGCTGTCCAAGTATGCGCCTCACATTGTGGCAGATGAGCGGAGGAAGGTAAAGAAATTTATCATGGGGTTGAAGCCGTCCCTGAGGACGAGACTAGTGGCATTAGGACATCGTTCCATGGAGGAAGCTTTGTCAGCAGCTTGCATGCAGAAGGCAGGGATGGAAGTTTACCTTGAAGAGAATAGAGCTTCTTTGAAGAGGCCAGCATCAGCTTTCCAGCGGCAGGATAAGAAGAAGAAGACCCCAGTTTTTCAGCAGGGAGCAGTGGTTCCAGCGAGAGCAGCGGCACCGACTCCAGGCAGAGGTATGATTACAGAGAAGCCAGTGTGTACCCAGTGCGGGAAGCGTCATGGAGGCGAGGTGTGTTGGGTGACTTCCGGGAAATGCTTGATTGTGGTGACAAGAACCAAAGATCAGAGACCGTCCGAAGATGGCGCAGCAGACTGCAGCGGCAGCAGCACCAGCAGCAGCGAGACTGGCACCGAGAGCAGCAGGGAGACCGAGGGCTCCGGCTCGAGTGTTCGCCTTGGCTAGAGACGAGGCAGAGTTGGCAGAGCACGTCACTGAAGGTACAATTTTAATTATGGGAATGCATGCTAGAGTCTTGTTTGATACCGGTGCCACGCATAGTTTTATTTCCGAAGGATTTGCCAAAGTCTTGATAAAGGAGAATGGTCTAGTTCCGGAAAAGTTGGAGGTTCCCTTGTCTGTTCATACTCCAGCAGGAACTATCTTGACCGAGCAGTGTTTTTCGTCGCTTTCTGTGTGCATTGAGGAGCAAGTTTTGCCTGGTAATTCTATTTGCTGAAGATGAAGGATTATGATGCTATCTTGGGCTTGATTGGCTTGAGGAGCATTATGCTTTGATGGATTGTCAGCGGAAGCTTATAGTTTTACGGATTCCTGGAAAGGAGGATTTGTTCACCCTTTGCCCAAGGTCATGTCGGGTAAGTTTGTGATTTCAGCTTTGAAGGCGACTCGGATGTTAAGCAAGGGTTGCCTTGGTTTCTGGCTAGTGTGGTTGTGACCAAGGATTCGAAGAAGGTTCTATCTGTCGAGAATATTGAGGTGGTCAGAGATTTCAGCGATGTCTTTCCTGAAGATTTGTTGGGTTTGCCACCTGCAAGGGAGTTAGAGTTTGGCATTGAGCTCGTACCGACACATCACCTATTTCCATTGCACCCTTTCGCATGGCGCCAGCGGAATTGGCAGAATTGAGGAAGCAGCTGCAGGAATTACTTGATAAGGGCTTCATCAGGCCGAGCGTTTCGCCATGGGGAGCACCTGTTCTTTTTGTGAAAAAGAGGATGGATCGATGAGGTTGTGCATAGTACCGTAAGCTCAACCAGGTAACTGTTAAAAACAAGTACCCTTTACCTCGTATTGATGACTTGTTTGATCAGTTGCGAGGAGCTTCTGTATTCTCTAAGATTGATCTTCGTTCTGGCTATCATCAACTCCGAATTAAGCCAGAAGATTCTGCTAAGACGGCTTTTAGGACGAGATATGGCCATTATGAATCCTTGTCTTACCCTTTGGTTTGACAAATGCTCCAGCAGTTTTCATGGATTTGATGAATAGAGTTTTTCGGCAGTATCTGGATTTTTGTGGTAGTCTTCATTGATGATGTGTTGATTATTTGCCCGATGAAGAGACTCATAGTGAGCATCTGAAGATTGTGTTGAGTGTCCTGAGGGAGCATAAGCTGTATGCTAAACTCAGCAAGTGCACCTTTGGATGAAAGAAGTCCATTTCTTGGGTCATGTTATATCGGGAGAAGGCGTGTCTGTAGATCCAGCTAAGGTGGAAGCTGTTCTTGATTGGGAAACACCGAGATCTTCAGCTGATATCAGGAGTTTTCTCGGTTGGTTGGCTACTATAGGAGATTCATCGAAGGATTTTCTTCTATTGCGGCGACTTTGACGAGGTTGACAAGGAAAGGAGTCAAGTTTGAGTGGTCGCAGGCTTGTGAAAAGGCAGTTCCAGGAATTAAAGGTTTCGTCTACCTCAGCGCCAGTGCTTGTTTTGCCCAATGATGTAGATTCTTTCTCTATCTACACAGATGCTTCGAAGATTGGGCTTGGTTGTGTTCTGATGCAGGGTGGTCGAGTTGTGGCGTATGCTTCTAGGCAACTTAAGGAGCATGAGCGCAACTACCCGACCCATGACTTGGAGTTAGCAGCTGTGGTCTATGCTTTGAAAATTTGAGGCACTATCTATATGGAGTTAGATTTGAGCTCTTCTCAGACCACAAGAGTCTCAAATACTTTTCTCGCAGAAGGAGTTGAATCTGAGGCAGCGACGGTGGATAGAATTCATGAAAGACTATGATTTTGATCTGTCTTACCATCCAGGGAAGGCCAATGTAGTGGCAGATGCGTTGAGCAGGAAAAGCCAGATGATGAGGCAAGACTGGAAGATGCTAGATGACGTTTCAAGTTCTTTGGCTGTTCTAGAACCTAAATGGGTAACTTGTTCATGGCACAGTTGTCTTTGAGATCTTCTATTCTTGATCGGGTCATTGCGTTGCAGAAAGATGATCGTTGTTGCAGGAGTTGGTTGGAAAGA